>JAUKWF010000191.1:0-14638 GCA_032356525.1 Eutonina indicans
CATGAAAAATCATTTAATTTATTCTAACAACGAGTTTATACTGCAGTTTTTTATTTGTACGGTTTGATTTGTCTTATTTAATTTCGCTATAGCGAAAGTAATTGGTTAGAGCGGCTGTATATGAGATACGAAATTTTTGATTTCCCGAATCCCGATTTTTCCCGGAGCGGAAAATATGGCGTACTTTGGCTTATGTTAACTTGCTAAAGGGAACAAAAAGGGAAAGGTGCGTTGTGCGTGGAAACAGAAAGCAGCCTGTTCCTGAAACGTTGTTGGTTGATGAGATTTTTGGGTGTTGGAAATATTAACAAACATTGTGTATAATATAATTTGGTGTTTATTTTTTGTAAGTATTTTTTTTTGCTGCAGTGAACCTCCAAACGGTGTAACTGACGGCTTTTTCCCTAGCAAACCTCCAGACGGTGTAGCTAAGGACAACTCTGATATCAAAAGTAAACATAAAAGTTTTATTATGAATTTTAACAAAAGTGATTGCCAACCATCAAAAGTCATTCAAGGTTCTTTTCATCAGGGAAATTCTCGATTTGGGCATACAGCAGGTATTCAATGTTCATGTAACGCTATTATAGCTGTGTGCTACTCAAAGTTTAGAAAACTTACATTATGGAAAAGTTATGATTTGGATTATATTTTGATTGAAGGTGATAAAAACTTTAAAAAGCTGGGGTACTCAAAAAGCCTCTTTGTTGACCAATTCCCTACTAATGTTGATTTACAAGGTGAAAAGTGTTCAGTTGAATTTTCAGTTACTGATGGTGAATTTGTTTCGCATGATATTGCAATTAATTTTGTTTCTGAAGAATCCTTGCACAATTACTGTGGAGTCATTTTTGTTATAGATGGCTACTGTTTTGCTATTATTTTTGATAGTAACAAACACAATTTTTATATTTTTGATTCTCACAGCAAGAATTTTATGGGAAAAATAACACAAAATGGTACATCTGTTTTGATGAAATTTAATTCCCTTAAATGTGTTAAAAACTATATTCGCAGCACTTATAATTCAACGTTTTTTCAAGTCTTGTGTGTAAGGATGACAATGACAAATAATTTTGATAACATGAAAAACATTATTTCAAAAAATGTTTTACACATACAAAAAAATAATTACAATATAAAATATCGAAACGTAAAGCCAAAAACAGAAAATGACAAAGAAAAGAAACGAATAAGTAGAAAGCGGTCAAATGACAATTATAGACAGAAAATTAAAGACACTGAAAAATATACCATCATAAAGGAAAAAATGAAAAAAGTTCAAAAAGTTCATTTTGATAAATGTAAAGGAACTGAAAAACATGAAGAAGCAAAACGAAAGAGAAGAGAAAGATATCATCAGAATAAAAAAACAGATAGGGTGACAAAATTTAGAAAACTCATCCAAGAAGGACCATATTTTATCTGCATATGTTGCAATCGAAGTTTGTATAAAAGATCTGTAATTATGTTTATCAAAAACAAGTATAGTATCAATACTGATCGTTTATTTGGTGATATTGTAAAAAGCTATGATAGCAATGTTTACATTTGTCTTACTTGTCATAAGAAATTACTCAAGAAGCATGTTCCATGTCAGTCAGCTTCAAACAAACTTGAAATATATGAATTTCCCGAAGCATTAAATGACATCAGAAAACTAGAGCGTATTCTCATTTCGCAACGTATCCTGTTTTCTAAAGTTGTAATAATGCACAAAGGTGAATTCCCCAAATTAAAAGGGTGTATTTGTAATATTCCAATTGATGCACCAAACGTATGTAATGTTCTTCCTCGTGGGAGTGATAGTAATGGAGTTGTGAATGTAGAATTAAAAAGAAAACTCTCATATAAATTCCCTGTAATTTCACAACAAGTACGTCGTAATAAATTGCAAGATTTCTTGAACTATCTAGTCCACCACAATCATTTATACAGGAATGTTAGAATTAATTCTGAAGAAATTTTAAATGATGAACAACATACTTCTGTTGATTTTTGTATAAAAGCTAATAAAAGGAATGAAATAACATTTATTGATGACAATTCAGTTACATTTATCAAAGCAGTTGAAAATAAGGAACACAAATTTGATTTAGATGATCCTTTAAATTCATTTAAAACAAGTGCTAAAGAAACAGTTTTAGTATCAGAGATTCCGAATGTTATAATTGACAATGAAAATACAATTTTAGCACCAGGTGAAGGAAAGGTACCATGCTCTTTTACAAATGATCAATACATTGAAGAGCTTGCACATCCTCATCTTTTTCCTCTAGGAAAGTTTGGTTATCAAGTGGAAAGAGAAATAAAATTATCTCCTACAAAATATTTTAACCAAAGACTTCTGAATTATACCCAGAAGTTTTCATCTGATGCTGATTACATTTTTTTTGCACATCAAACTTTGTTACAACTTAATTTGAGAAGTAAGATCAACATTGCTCTCAAAAAAGTTACAACTTCCAATTTGACTGCTGGTATGATAGTGCAAAATTACAATGATATAATAACAAATTGTGTTGCTACTGACAATGCCTATAAATTTATGACTACTGTGAAAGGCACTCCTGCATTCTGGAAAAATATGCTTTCTGATGTTCTTGCTATGGTAAAGCAATTAGGCATTCCTACATATTTTATGACTTTATCATGTGCTGATCTTCATTGGAATGAGCTAGTTACAATTATTAGAAACCTAAAAAGAGAACCTAACAATGTAGATGTTTCTAATCTTGATTATGAATCACGGTGTAGTGAATTAAACAGCAATCCTGTATTACTTGCACGTCATTTTCAATATCGTGTAGAGAATTTTTTTAAAGAGATTGTAATGAATGGACAACTTGGAAAAATTATTTACTATGCAATTCGAGTTGAGTTTCAAGTAAGAGGTAGCCCTCATATTCACAGTCTGATTTGGGCAGAAGATGCCCCTAAATTAACTGAAAGCACCAAAGATCAATACATCCAACATGTTGATAATGTTATATCTGCTATAATTCCAAATGCAAATGACAAAAGTTCTATGGAGTTGAAAAACATGGTTAAAAAATATCAAATTCATTCTCATTCAAAGACGTGTAAAAAATACAACAAAAATGAATGCAGGTTTGGTTTTGGTAAATTATTTTGTAAAGGTACTATTCTTTCTGAACCACTATCTGACTGTCTATCAGATATAGAAAAGCATGAAATTTTAGTTAAAAGGAATGATGTAATTGGAAAAGTGCAAAATTACATTGACACAAATTTACACCCCAAAAATCAAAATTTTTTTGATCCAAATGAACCAGATTTTATTGAAATTCTGCCAATAGATACTATTCTTGCTTCTTTGAATTTAAGCTATGATGAGTATGAATATTACTTATCCATTTCACCTGATAAGGACCAACATTTGCATTTAAAACGTGATCCCAAGTCCTGCTTTGTTAACAATTATTTTTCTGAGGGCTTATTAAGCTGGCAAGCAAACATTGATGTTCAGCCTGTTTATAATGCATATAAAGCTGTTACATACATGTGTGCTTACTTTTCTAAGAGTGAAGATAAGTGTTCAACTGCAATGAAAGAAGCACTCAATGAAGCCAAAAATTTAGATAAATCTAAATTTGATACAATGATGAGTATTGCAAAGTCATACAATACTAATCGTGAATGTTCCGTACAGGAAGCTGTATACTTGACTTTACCTGAATTATGGTTAAAAAAATGTTTTCCTACAGTTCAGTTTGTTAACACAAATTTGCCAGATCAACGGTATAGCATTTTTAAACCTGCTCAAGAAATTGAAGAATTGCCTGCTGAGTCAGAGGACTTATATAAGCATAATATGCTTGATAGATACATTGATCGGCCAAATACTTCTTTTTGTAAAGGGAAGTTTGCAGTCTTTCATAGCATGTGCTATGCCACTTTTTGTGCAAATTATGTACTGGATACAAAAGAAAGGGAAAATCAGGATAATGATTGGCAGCCAGTAGTCTTAGACAATACTGTAAATGATGCAAATCATAATGACAATTTGTTACCAAAGCTTACACCGTTAATGAGCTCACAAGAAAAACTTAAATGCAGAAGAGTTCCAAAGGTTTTGAGATACTACACTCCTAATAAACACAAGCATCCAGAGAAATATGCACATCACATGCTGATGTTATTTTATCCATTTAGATCAGAGGAAGCAGATCTGAAAGAATCTGGATCATTTGTATTGAAACTTAATAACAATGAGGTTCTTACAACTGTTAATAGAAATAAAGAATTTTTTGAACCAGACAGTGACTTAGTTGATCTAGTGTTGCAAAATTATACCAATGACATTGAGCATAACCAAGATGCATTTGCTCAACAGGAAAACGAGGAAGTCACTATCTCATGCGCAACATCCAAGATAACATCGAAGATGATGACAATGAAACCATGCAACAAGAACACAATTCTAGTTCAACTTTCACTAACAGTAATCACCATTTTTTAAATGATGAAGAGATAAATAGTCACATCAGATCATTGAATAAAAAACAGAGAGAGGTATTTGATATATTTCTCAATTGGGGTAAAAAGTTTGTTCAAAATTCAAAAAGTAACAATATAATTCCTTTAGAACCAATTAAAATGTTTCTAACAGGTGGTGGTGGTGTAGGAAAATCCCATTTGATTAAATGTATTTTCAACTGTCTCTCTAAAGTGTTAGTATACAAAAGTGAAGAACTTGAAAAACCAAGGGTCATAAAATTAGCCCCTACAGGAATTGCTGCGATTAATATAGAAGGCACAACCATTCATACTGGGTTAAATATTCCCATAAGCACTTTCTTTGCTATGAGTGATAAACAACGAACATCTTTAAGAAACAGGCTTTTGTATGTACAATTGATTATCATAGACGAAATTTCGATGGTCTCATCAAAATTGCTTTTAAATATTCATAAAAGACTTAATGAAATTTTTGGAATGGTAGATGAGAGACCTTTTGCTGGTAAAAGTATGTTAGTTTGTGGTGATTTGTATCAACTGCCTCCGGTGTTAGCAAAACCAGTTTTTTCAACTGAGGGATCTTTGATAGATACATTCAAATTGTGGCATCTTTTCAAATTAGCTGAATTAAATGAAACCATGAGACAAAAAGGGGATGACTCATTTATTGACCTTTTAAATGACATTCGGGTTGGCGAATTAAGCATTATAAATAAAAATACTATAAAATCCAGATTTATAAGCACTATTGATCCTAACTATCCATGGAATGTATTGCATTTATTTGCTGAAAATGAATCAGTCAACATTCATAATTTAAAAATGCTGGATAGATTGCCTTCAGAATCCTTCACAATACCAAGTATTGATATTTTTCCATCGACCTTCTCAGAAAATGAAAAATATAGGGCAAAGAGTATGAAACAGAGTGATACAGGTGGCTTAGCTTTTGAGCTTAAATTGAAAGTTGGTGCTAGAATAATGCTAATTTCAAATATCGATATTGATGATAGGCTAATCAATGGCCAGCTTGGGACTATTGTAAATTATCATTCTAGACAGTGTCGAATTGAAATTATTTACATAAGATTTGATGATGATAATGCAGGTTTAAGGGCACAAGCTAAAAATCATTATGCTTATGCAGGTCAATGTGTTCCTATCGAAAGAGCTGAAACAAACTTTTCATTGTGCAAAAAGAGATCCAATAAAGGTCCTATGATCAAAAGAACCCAATTTCCATTAATGTTATCTTATGCATGTACAGTTCACAAAGTGCAAGGACTAACATTAGACTCTGCGGTTATTAGTTTTGATCTAAGGAAACAGCGCAGCTTTAATCCTGGGCAAATGTATGTAGCTATGAGTCGTGTTAAATCTATTGAAGGATTGTTTTTTACTGGTGAGTTCAAAAAAAGTGCATTTACTTCAAATGAAAAGGTGGATGCAGAATACTCTCGACTACGAATGGTAGACAATCAAGCATGTGCATTAAATGACTTTACTTTGTCGTATACACGTATGAACATTTGCCTTCTTAATGTCAGATCATTGTGTCGTCATGCTATTGATATACAATCAGATGACTTCCTGAAAAATAATGACCTTCTCTGTTTAACTGAAACCCAAATCGGTTACAATCACAGTTATACTGATATGGATAAAATTAATAACTTGTTGAACAACTATACTGTAAGCTATAATAATGACCAGCACAAGTTTAATAGTATGGCACTTTGTCATAAAAATGAATTAATAAAGGTTTTAGAATATGATCACTCACCATGTTTTTCTTTAGTAAATTTCAGAAAAGAAATGTTCTGTGAAAAAGAATTTTCTTTGCTTTTGATATATAAAAATGTAAAGACTTCTTGTAAAGTTTTTATTTACCAACTACTAGACTATGTTAGAGAAAATTCTATTGATATAATTTTAGGTGACTTCAATATCAATGGGTTTGATGATAATGTCTTGCTGAATGAAGTGTTAGCTGATTACCAACTGCAGGTTGAATTTCCTACTCATTTAGACGGTGCAATGCTGGATCAAATTTACGTTCATAATGAATTGGCTGAAAACTTCATCTTTGAGACAATAAGAAAATGTGTAAATATATCCGACCATGATGGAATCAAAATAAGAGTGACTAAGAAATGATATTACTAAATTTATTGTGTTTACCTACCAGCTGAATGTGACGGGATGAGGGTGGGTAGGGATGGCCTGATACTTTTGATACTTTATATGGATTGATTTTTGTGAGTACAAGTTTGATGAACATGAGAACAGTTGTTGCATTTAAATCTAAGAGATTTAAAAAATCTCCACAACAATTTATCCACATAAGGTAGATTCAAGTTAAAGTTCAAGAATTTTTTCTTTCAAAGAACTATCAGTTTTCCAACAATAGTGTTTGCGAATTGTTTTAAAAGGAGTTATGAAATATAAGATTTATTTTTATTTTCAGTAGCTGTTGTTTATTTAACTTTTCTTGCCTTTTTGTCTTTTGTTTAGTAAATATTAATCAGGCCATCCCATGATAGAAACAATATAACTTAAAGTCAGAAATTTTTTAAATTTTTCTCAATTTTGTTTTTGTCATATTACCAGTAAAACATTTTATGTTTCATAAATTGTTTTGATTTTGTATTTAATAAATATGGATTTGGCAAACGATGCAATCTATGGTTTGGTAAATTAACCATCATCATGAGACACTATACTTCCATGTAGCCACCAATGCCATCTGTACCATATATGCTCCAAGTTGTTGCATTTGATGACAGCAGTATACTCTTCTTCAGACGATTGTATCCAGACCCATAGCACATAATGTTATATTGTATTATCGTGCACTTACAGCAATATTTATACTAAATTGTGACCCATTACAGCTGACCCGGTGTAATCGTGTTCCTACAGTTAAAGCAGTATTTACCTTAAATTGTGAACTGTTTCAGACAACTGTATTCAGCTCCGTCGTAGCTGATCCAGTCCGGTGTTGTAATCGTGTTCCTACAGTTAAAATCAGTATTTACCTTAAATTGTGAACTGTTTCGGACTAACTTATTCAAATCCGTCGTAGCTGATCCTGTCCGGCGTTGTTATCGTGTTCCTACAGTTAAAAGCAGTATTTACCTTAAATTGTGAACTGTTTCAGACAACTTTATCCAGAAGCTAGTAGTGGAAAGCAAATTTAAACGGTTTATTATGGTTCTCCAGATGGTATGAATATGGTTAAATGTTAAGAAACATTTTTTTATTGATAAACACATTTTAACGCTTGATTTTCACACCGATACTTTGTTAGTAGTATAATTTTTTATAGTAACTGAAAAAAATGTTTTTTTAGGACAACATTTGATGTTTATTTTCAATCGGGGGCATTCAAAAAGTACGTTCGCTCGAGGGGGTTAGGTGAAAAGCGAACACCCATTGTTTTGTAACGTCATTTCTATTGTTTAAAAGCGAACAGGGGGGAGGGGGGTCAAAAGTTGGAGAATTTGAGCGAACGTACTTTTTGAATGCCCCATCCTCTTCTACCTTACGCCTGGTACTCACTGGGCGCTTAGCGCTTACAAAACCAAGCGCCACGCGCGACTATCGCCCAGTGAGTATCACTTGCAGCATCAATCTAAGCGCCAAGCGCCCTATTGTTTTTGTTGGCAATATATATTTCTCAACCAAATTTATTTTTTCCTGATATGCTTTTTTGTTCTTCAGGCAGTGCAAATAAAATATTTTCCAGCTCGTTTGTGTTAATTTCATATTCCATATCTGCGTAATGAACTTGATTGTAAGTTTTCTTTCTGTAAACATACAGTGAAAGTGGAAACATGAGATATGCTCAAAATGTGGCTGGCGCTTGGCGCTTAAAGTGATACTCACTAGGCGACAGTGGCGCTTAGTGCTCGAACAGTAAGCGCTAAGCGCCCAGTGAGTACCAGGCTTTAAGGAAGGAAATTTCGGCGGTAAGAAAATTTTTGGTAATTTTTGGTACTGAAAAACAATTCTTTATATCTTTTGATTTGGTGAACAAATTTGAATGACATTTTGCACAAAGGATCTTTGTTATGAAAGCCATCACGTGACATAAAAAAAAATAGATACTTTCGTTGATGACGTTCCTATTTCAGTGGTGGATTTAGACCCTCTGCAAAATTACTGGAGGAGAGTGAACTGTGATTAAAAACTCTTTATTTGTTCGAAATAGCTTTCTTTACTCATTCGCGAAAGTAAATCTCTAAAATTTCCCAGTTTTTCTCCCGTAAGTTTCTGCCCGTAAAGTAATGTATCCCAAAATATTGGTTAAATGTACAGTGTGTTCAAAAATTGTTGACGAATGTACGATGTATCCTAAAATCTTCAATAAATGTGTCGTAAATTTTTTGTTTAATGTACAGTGTGTCATCAATTATTTTAATAAATGTACAGCGCGTTCTAAATTTTTGTTAAATGTACAACGAGTCTTAAGATTGTTCACGAACACAGTATGTCCCAAAATATTAGATTAGTGTAAGTTATATGGCTAGCATAATTGTCTAATGACTCGTTCATTCAAAGTATGAGCTAGTGAGTCAAACTGCTAAAAATCAAATAAAAATAAATTTTAAATGCTTTTTTTGTCTTTTTCCGCTAATTCAAGTGTCCACGCGCTAATTAGAAACTTTTCTATTATTAGAGTATCAGACCAGAATTCCGCTGAGAAAACCGCTTTTTTGTCCGCTAATCCTTAGCATTTTGTGGGGATTTATCGCGGTTGGGGCTATTTCAAAAATTTGGCGATTTTCGCGGATCCGCTACAAGATGTATATGCTTTTAAATACGGTAAAATAAAAAGTGAAGAACATCTAGACAAATTCACACAACTTTATAGCCACGAGAGACGGTTTTTTTTTCTTCGAAAGGTTTACACTTTTGAGTTATTCAACACCAGTGAAAGCGTATCCGGAAAATTGCCCCCGAGAAAATGGCCGGGAATCCAGGGAAAGTACAAAAATAAATTTTTTTTTCGCTGTTATTCTATTTTCGCGTTAGGCATTATTCTAATTTTTTCGCGGGTACTTATTTTCACCATAGTCACAAGAAGAGTAGTCTCTTCTTGTGACTATGTTTTCACGGATGGATAGAAAACCCGCGAACGTTTATCCAATTAAAGTACCTGGTTTTTACTTTTACCTTTTCAATTCACTTGGAGAACCCGGTTTTCATTATAAAACGCATAATAAATATTCTTTGCTGGGGTTCAAATAATAACAAAAGGATGAGCAATGATTGGTTGAACCCTGAATCGGCGTGCTAAAACGTGATAACACCGAAAGCCCCAATTTTAAGCAACTAAATACTAGCTGCACGTGGAACCATCAGCATCATGAAGAAGTCAGGTTCGTTTTTCCCGATTATATTTTATATATTAATTTTTTTCCGATTGAAAATGAAAACTTTATGTAAAGTACAACTGGGAATAAATATTACCATGGATATATAAGCGACATTACTAAATTCTATAAATGAAAAAAACTGTCTATTTATTTTCACCAGGGAAACAAAACAACAGCAAGAACAACAAGTCGACCGATGATGACGCTACGTCATCTTCATCTAGCACTTCGAGTAAGTAATCACAGTATTGTGTCTAGAAACA
Source organism: Eutonina indicans (assembly GCA_032356525.1). NCBI lineage: Eukaryota > Metazoa > Cnidaria > Hydrozoa > Leptothecata > Eirenidae > Eutonina > Eutonina indicans. The sequence continues at coordinate 10,127 of JAUKWF010000191.1, forward strand.
AAATAAGTAATTTCTGTTTCATCCCACGACCTTCATAAATGCATTATTAATTAGATTAGATTAGTAAAGATTTCGTTAAAAATGCTCTTTTGTCTGTCTTAAGTTTTGGCTCTCAGAATAAGTCTAAAAAAACTGAATTGATAATAAAATTACAGCTCCCTGAAGTATGGCTAGTCTAGGGCTGATGTTCCACTACAGGAAGAGAGCAAAATTAAAAGGATTTTGTAAAAGTTTATCTACAGTCCATACCTGCATACTCTCCTCCTGCAGTGGAACACTAACCCTGGAAAAAAATTATATAGTTAAAAAATGTTAAGAAAATTTAAGTTCAATTCTAATATTTTTTAAAATTTTAAAAACTCCTCTTTGTGTTATTAAAGCAATTAGTTCAGTTTATAATTATTAATGGCAATAAAAATGTCATAATGTATCCAAAGGTATTTCAAATTAATTGTCACTCAATTCACTTTTTAAAGTTTCTTGGGAATTTTTGTGACATTTGTATCCTGAATATAAATAAAAAATAAAAAATCTACTAAGGAGAGCAAACATGTCTATACTTTTTTTCCGGATACCCTGTACATAGTGTAAAACACTTCTCCCTGGCTTTCAATTGTCATATCAGGTGCATGCATTTTTGGAAATTGTAATGGCTTTGAATTCCTGGAATTACATGATATTGGCATTTTTTACTGTAATTAAATCAATAGATGTTCAGAAAATGATGTGTAATTTAAGTATACATTCATTTATCGCCCTAAATTTAGGTTCAGCCGTCCATTTCTATACATATATATTATTTTTACAGGATATGAGGATCACACACCCGCATGTTATGTACATTCAGTCAGTCCTGTGAAGAAAAGTCAAACAACCGGTACAGAATACTTTGACTGTACGCTGCAGTTAAAAGATTCCTCTCGTAGAGCAGTTTGCTTCTCTCCTCCTAAAAGGAAACTGCTGGTCGACTATGAAGAAGCACAGTCTCCTGTTAAAATCGGAAAATTGGACCTAACCAAAGGTGACATCATCATCAATCATCAATCAAAGATAACACCAATCAAACTGGAACAAGTTGGATTCCAATACAATTCAAATCTGGCCAAACACTGTATTGTTGAGTTGTCTGAGCTTGATAAGCTTGCACCGTGGCAATTAATATCTACCAAAGCATCTGTGACATCCATCTCACAACCAACAAACCATCAAAACTATGAAGGTCTAGCTATTCCAAAACAGCAAGTAATCATCCGAGACCATACTGCATGTCGCACCTTGTTTTTATATGGAAATGATGTTGGTCAACTAGAAACTGGAACATCATACTTGCTCAAAAATATTAGGTTAAGAATAGTCAACAGCAAAGTGTTCTTAACAACAACAAAAAGTGAACCTTTTCAATTTGAAAAAATTAAGCCACTGACCAAGTTGGTAGATGTTTGTCAACAAGAGTCAATGACACAAAGCAAAATGGTTGGAAAGATTGTTGGAGTATCAGTTATTAACCAAATTTTCAAATGCAGCGTGTGCGGCAAAAAGGGCAACTCTGACGGTGTTTTGTTTTGTTGCGAGTCATGTCATATCAAAATTAACATCAAATCTGCATCAATCACATGGGGATTGAAACTGGTAGTTCAAGATGTCACTACAAAACAGCAAACAATCCTTTACTTCAACAATGATGTCAGTCATGACCTTGCTAGCATATTTCATTTTGATTTGGATGATGAGAAGGCAGTTACATCATCTTTATTGGATGAACATTTAGATACTGTCATGGTGACATTTGACATTGTTTCCAAATCTGTTGTAGCAGTGTCAGCCATTTTTTAGCCATAAACTGAGCGTCTGACTTTCTTTTGTTGATTAGTGAAACATTTGTTTTTCTAATGTAGAGTGAATAAATCCCCTGCATTGTTGTAAATAATCTGATTTTGATATTTTTAACAGTGTACGTTTATATGCATTTGTAATAATGTAATGTAAAACAAATAAGAGGAAGGTATTACTCAATCTTCATTGTTTTGAGATGCTGTTGTTAATTATAAGACATGTTTTATTGATCATAAACTTGGACTTTGCAACTCTTTTGTTAATTTTGAAACATGTTTTGTATCTTTTCAAAGTAACTATGTAATAAATAATACATAAAACTTAAAGATTATTTTGTTTTTTTCCTATCTTCAGTTGTGTCTATATTTGTTGATTAATTTTTGTCTAGTCTAGTTAACTAGCCTGAAAAGTTAGTATCTTACCGGCCCTTTAGTTAACGCTGGCCCTAATTCCGCCACTCGTAAATTTAAGGCCGTGTAAATAAAATGTAATGTTTTCAGCCATTTTTTGTGTGAAAAAGACTTTGAAACTAACGCCACCTTCATATAATAATACTTGACACTTTATTGGCCTTTTTTACGCCGGAAGCCAAATATTACCGCTAAATAGGTCCGACAGGTACTCAATTAATTAAGATTCTTCCAGCGGAAATTTGGCCTTTTTTGGTGAAGACTCGCGAAATATTGAAAAATGATTACATAACAATTTTTTTGGTTAGAATATCTTAAACAAGGTACCCAACATAAACAAAATACATTCTGGTTCATTTCTTTCTCGCGAAAACAAAAAGGTCACGATCCCCCACGAAGCGCGAAAATTTGTCGTTGAGCCGATCTGCGATTATCATCTGCTAAAGGTTAACCTACCAAATCAAATTTGTACAATAAAACTTCAAGGGGCTAAGAAGATTTTTTATTCACTTTCAATTTTTTATATACGCTTTTATATATGGCGCGCCATCCCGGAAAAAAATTGTGTGGTGTGTGTATCTCAAAATTGTGTGGTGTGTATCTCAAACGTGTGTTTAGTGTATGCTGTTTAGTTTGATGTTAATGTGAAATGTGTGTTTGGTGTATGTTGTTTAGTTATTGTGTATGTTGGTGAGTCCGGGGCCCCTTATCCGCCGATACGCCCCTATTTCGGCCGATTTGGCCCTTTACTTAATTATTAAGTTATTCACTTTGTTTTCTAATTCGTTATTTCTTGCCATTTCTCTGAAGTTAAGTACCCAGTTCTTGGAATCACTAAAACGTCATTATTAGATTGATTACGATTAGACGCGATCCCTGCCATATAGTATCCAGACTAGATTAATAGAAACTAAACAACATACGCCAAACACACATTTCACTAAACAACATAAACTAAACACACGTTTATACACACACCACACAATATGGTTTACACACACTACATAATCTGGGATACACACACCACATAATTTGGGATACACACACCACATAATTTTTTCCGGGATGGCGCGCTACAATAAACACATGTTTGGTATACACACACCACATAATTTGGTATACACACCACACTATTTTTACGATACACACACCACGCATTTTTATAGGCCACTTATAGGCCTGTAAAAGTTTGTACCACAGAAGCGAAATTTTTCGACTGCCCAGTCGTCTTGTTTATTATTGACTTGTTCCATAGGGAATACTTCTTTTCACATTTATAATTACAATATTAAATGTTTATTATTATCATGCTCAACGACCGTAGCAAATGGGTAATCTAAAAGGTGATTAAATTTCGATTGTTTTCTTCTGTGACCAATAGAATTCGTCGGTGATATTCGTCATTATTGTGTTATCCAATCAGAAACCATGACATTATCAGTTATACTTTTCGTAAAATAGTCATTTTAGCATAAATTAAACGATTTTTTTGTCCAGTTTTTTTCCGTTCACCCTGTATTGTCTATTTACAATATATCATTTGGACAAAGTTTAATTATAATAGATGATTTAGGTGGGATTAATATCGCCATATCAGTGTTATTGTCAACGAAAATTTATGTTTTTTAGATTTCAGAAGGGGTAAAATAAAATCCTGTACAACTTATTATTAACAAATATATTTATATTCTCTTACCATGCTAGTCAATTTTTGTATTGTCTCCTTTGCTTTTGGCAACAACCCAAAACCATTCCATAACACACCTAATAAAAAATGAAAAAATGATTACTGTACATGAATTTATGATATTAAAAAGTGAAAACATAATTCCCTTACAAGTGTTTTGACAAGACTAAATTACCAACATTGAGAGAAAAGTTCGGGAATAATAACATGTTTCTCTAAAAAGTACAACTTTCACCAAAGCATTTAGTCGGGAAGCCTTATTCATCTAAAAGTGAACACGCATGTTTCAAAACACTTGACAACGGCCATATTTAGACTACTTTTACTCGCATTAATTTTTACGATCCGACGCGAAAACGCGAAAATTGATCACGCGAGAAACTATTCCGATTAAAGATATTTTTCAAAACCCTTGACAACGGTAATGCGTCACCCACCAAAAAACGAGGAGACAATAATTATTAGATCTCGGATAGACTGCAGGAAGACTTCTTTCGGTTTTAGCTTTTCTTTTTATGAAATTGAAGTCGTCAAAGGGTTATAATTAGTACCATCACAATCAAAGAAAAATGTGTTGATATT
>JAUKWF010000192.1:0-14623 GCA_032356525.1 Eutonina indicans
AATCGCCCTAGGGGTAGACCTCCAAAAAGATGGTCAGATCAAATCCGTTCCGAGATGAAGAAACCATTATTAACACTTGAAAGGGACAGGGGTCGCTAGAGAAGGATTGTGGTGAAAGAATAATAATAAGAATATATATACAGTTAAGTAAGTAAATAAGTACTTTAATCAGGCCTCAAGTAAGTGCATTTTCTGTTCATGATTATATGGCTATAGTGGGGAATCAATTTTACTATTTATAACTTTTTAAACTTACGTACTAATTACATACTAAAGATTACCAAAACCTGATAAAGAAATGCAAAACTTCATCTTTGTGCTGTAATATTTTGTTAACCAGCGTATCTGCACATCACAGGCCTCAAAGGAGTATAATTAAATAAATTAGACTGGAAAGACATATTTTGCGGCAATTATTTTCTCGTTAAATTTATTTTAATTAGAAACTTTATTATCCATATCATGCTTTTTATGATAGATATTCATTGTGGAACTTTACATAGTTGCGAACTTTGAAAAAAATTTGAGTGAGATTTTGAAACAAGCAATTAATCAGCAAGGAAGAGTTGGATTATTTTGCGACATGAGACAAATTATATTATGAAAATGTGTGAGTCTCATGCCAAATCTGTGAGACTTGGCAAGTATGCTTTATGACAGGTTCAGTTTGATAGTCTGAAGGTTTGATAGTCCAAAGGGTCGCTAGTCTGAAGTTTCGATAGTCTGAAGGGTCGCTAGTCCGAAGGTTCGATAGTCCGAAGGAGGATCGTTAAGTCTGAAGGGTAGATAGTCGGAAAATGAGTTTAAATAACTTATTACCAGCAATTAACGCGGCACATTAATTAACGGAAATTATCGCGTTTATTAAAACCTCTTTTATTTTATACCGTTGGATAGTGTCATAATTTCTTTGAAATTCTATTTTATATAAAGCAAAAAAATGTCTTTTTTGGTATAAATCAGGACATTTCAATTAAAAAGTTTTCTGGTTGACACAATTTGGTGAAATATAGCCAATTTAGCATCTGCGCATGCGCGATAAAAAATTTTGCTTTTACTAAACCTAAACTAAAATCGATTTCGGACTATCGAACCCTTCGAACTAACGACCCTTCTGACTATCAAACCTTCAGACTAACGACCCTTTGGACTATCAAACATTCAGACTAACGACCCTTCGGACTATCGAACCTTCGGACTAACGACCTGGACCCTTTATGACAACAAAAAACTAGCTACAGTAGTAGCTACAAAATATCTCAATTTGAAAAAAACGTTTGATGTAAAACTTCTCATTTTGACATTGTATCCCCAATCTAGGATGTTGATATTTTTTAAGTAACTGTAAGGCTATCAATTTACTTACTAGAGAACGCAGATTTTGATTTAGAAAGAAACATCTTCGACAATAATAAACCAAATGTTAATAAATTACATAACCTTCAATGAGCAGGCAACTTCCAACTGAAAGCAAAACAAGTCGTTAAAGTGGACTTTGTCCCGCTCCCGTGTGATTAAAGGCCACGACACACTAAAACTTTGTTTATAATATTGTTTTCTTCTATTTTATTTCCCTTTTCCATCAAAATGCTATTACGGTTTTATAAAAAAATTCGAATGTAAGATAGATTTACTGCCTATCATAATTTAGTAAATAGAGGCAGTCCTAATATTAAAACAAGCCTGATAATTGTTTATAAAATGTAGACCGGCCCATAAGATTGGCGTTTCGTGGGTGTTTCTAGACTAGCTTGTTCTCGATCAGCATTATTTTGGAATCCGATAGAGTTCAAATTTCCGGGTACGAGAAAGATAGCTAGGATACCTAACTTTGAGACTCATTCACTTCATTGTTCACGAAAATACGCTGTGGCAAGAGTTGCTGTGCAAAAATTATTTTTATTATACGACGAGTGTGCGTGAATATCAGAAAAGAAACAGAAGCTAGGTTTTTTTTAGCTAGGTACGTTTCGTCTATAATTCTTCTATTCTATACAATAAACAGTTCCAGAATCTTTTTTGCTCCCTTCAAAAAAATGTATCGCTTAATAGTCTGAATATTCTACTATTTTCTAAACTAAGAAAAATCACTTTTATGCACGAAATGATGTCACCGAAATCATTTAAATATATCTGGCACCAGCTTCAAGACCCTGCTCGACACCGCCCTGATAATGAACCTGTTAAACCTGTTGAACATGTCTAAGGCACATAATCCTTTATAGATAAGCAGGATTTAAAAGTAAGGTTACGTTGTGTTTAAACGTTGGAAAAAAATACTCCTCTATTCAAGAAATTCAGCAAGAAATTCAATTTTCACGAAATTTTACGAATAACAAACGAATAACAGATTGTTTCTGTTCTTTTATTTTTGTTTTTTATCTATAATATCGTTTAGGTTCTTTTTTTTTTGGCTTAGAAAATTGGAACGTTCAAAGCGTACTACTTTGACCTAGATGGGATACGCCGCAGCGGCGCATTTACCGCGCAGCGCGAATTTTTCGCGATTTTATTATTATATAATTTATGTTGCGCAAATTTCGCGCAGCGGCGAAATAACTTTACAAAACGTTGGCCCTATGGAAAGTATGCTTTGACGTTACAACGTGTCTGGAAAAGAAAGGCCTGTTATAAGATTGAGCATTCCCTGACAATGATGGTTCACACAGACTTCATACTTTGTGGTGGGTGTGCTTTGTATATACTTCGTGATGATATCGTGTCGAAAAATGTGTTTCATATCACCGCATTCATAATAATTCTTTTGTGGAGAATTTGATATTATTAAAACGTCAGTATTGTTACTGAGTGACAAGATGATGATGTCATCATTTAACATTTGTCAACGCACATAAAAAGCTTACACAGGGGAGAGGGGATATCCGTCACTGTTTGAAATATAATTGTGATATACTGATGCAGTGGCGGATCCAGAGGTTCAAAAAAGGAAAAGATATTATTTCTCTATTATATTAGCAGTGAAAACTTCATAAGTTCAATTATTTTGACTATTTGCATTGCTTGATTTCAATGATTTTCTAATTTTGCGAACCCTCAATTTTCGGCTGGATCCGCCTCTGCTGATGCTTGTTCACCCAAAAATATTCTACGCTAACGCGGTTAAAATGATTGTTTCTCTGACTAAAATACTACCGTACATAGAACGTTTATACTGCGAATTATTTTGTGTATTTTGTTAAAAGAAATTTATCAATTTCATATATATAATTGCTGTTAAAAAGTAATCAATCCCATAGTACCATTTGCAATAAACCAAATCTTTTTTTCTAAATAATTTTGCCGTCATATCTCTTGACCAGAATAAGTAGACTTGTAGTAGAAGTAGAAAATGATACTGCTTTATATTTCCCGGTTCGCGTTTTGACTGTACCAGTCCCGTACGGGATTTCAATTTCATCAAAATAGTACCCGCTCGGCGCATTAATAGCTTCCTCAGTGATGAGTCTACACCCCTGCACATGTTACTCATACAGAGGATGAAATAAACTAGCTTGCTAGTCGAGTTTCGTTTTCAACAGGTCCGTGGTCGAAGCTGTCGAAACGCAGGTAATGGGTCCAGCATTTAAAATGTTTATTATTTCGTGAGTTTAATGTTATTTGTTTTTTAGCATGGCCAGGATGTGAAAATTCCTACATACAGCATGTGGTATATGAATAAACTGTATACAGAAACTGTAATGGCTATAGTTATGTCTGACATTAAATTATGATGTAACTATAAACCAACGTAATACGCTATTATCAGGATATTGTTATCATGAAACTAAATGATTCAAAAGAATTGAGAGTTTTTTAGAGTATTCATGAAAATTTCAAAAAAAGAAAAGAAGTATAGGTAATAACTTAAATTAAAATGCTCCATAAACATTGAAATTTAAAAATACATTTGAAAGATACCTGGCCATAATATCTTATGTGTAAAATATCTTTGTTCTTTTTCATGAAGAAGAAAAGATTACCCAACTGATACCTCAGACACTGATACTACCTCGATTTAAAAAAATCACCATTGATTTCATATAATATATTCAAATTTTCTCTGAAATCTGAAATTATTTTCGGGAGCGACCAATTCAGACCAAACAGATGTAGTACAAAACCTATTCACGACAATTGAAATTTGCAGCACCATTGATTTGTGAGCAAAGCAAAATTTTATAGAAATCGTATACATCTAAAATACAAGTATTTATTTATAAATAAATAAGAAGAAAGCAAGCTATAGGTGATGACTATAAACAAAATCTACTAGCACTACTTTATCTCTTTAAACAAAAAAGCCTTCTTTTAATACTAGCACTCCCTCAGCGACGGGTGGAGGAGGGGGTGGGGGAGGTGACGGGGGTAAAAGCACCTGAGCGGATAAAATTTTCGGCATAGCTGGTAAATGCCGTCATTTTCCATTCACAAGACATGCTAATTTTGAAAACTGTTAAATTTAAGAGGATAAAAGAAACCTTGGAAAATTTAAAACCGCTAAGAAATTAAATAAGTTAAAGGATATATCATTATATATCTCGTAAGGATTTAGAAACTTAGACTTTGTCGTTCTTTTAAGTTAAATAAGTAAAAAACATTCAATACCCAGGGCCCTCGCTAGCAATAAAAAAGTGGGGGGGGGGGGGGGGGCGTGAACAGCCCCCCCGCCCGCCCCCCCCCCCCCCCCCCCCCCATATATTATTATGTCGGATAAAAGTAACGACGGAAAAAGTTCCTTCGACGAAAATTTATTCTATTATTACGATAATTCTTTTTTATTACTGATACAGTAGCTATGTTTCATAACGTAATTATACCGGTGGTTAAGTTTCTATAGGCTTCAGTATGAAAACATAATCTTAAAAACAACCAGTCCTTTACCATGGATAATATCAATACTAAGATTCATAATAACGTAAGTTTGAATAAAAACGAAAGTGAAAGTTCCATGCGATTTGTTGTGAATCTATTAAAGTTACATGAACAATTGGTGATATCACCCCTGCGCCTTGTGAATCATATTACGCAAGTTTCAGTTTGATAACTGCTTCTAAAGGCGATATCCTGAAAACGTAAACAAAAAGCTCTTAGCAAAGTGAATTATTTTATTCTCATACTTTCTCCAAACGTGAGAAGAGATAATGAAATAAATTTGAAAAGAGTTTGTTTCAGTTAGTTAACACTTGCAAATATGCCACCAGCAAAAAGAATTATTCGTTCTGGACAGACTTTTAACTCTGGTGAGTAACTATATATATTATTTTTAAAACTTTACTGAAAATCTGACTTGTGAAATTAAGATCATATACAGACACTGTGATCTGATAGTCAGCTAGCTATTTTTGTTATATATAGCTAGATATGATTTTGGCCAGGTTTTTCATAACTTAAGCTAGGATCCTCAGGATACTCAAAGGTAAGAATTGCTTATAGTAACTGCATAAAAGTAGTTTTTTTCTGTATTGTATTTTACAAATTTGAATTAACTCAAATGAAAAGGTGGGATTTTTATAGGTACAGTTAAATTTCACCCATTGTCATTTTTCTTATTTTCATTTGTTTTCAATTTTAGTTGCTGACTTTGTAACAACCACAGAACACAAAAATGTTTACAAACCATACAATGTATTATCGATGCCAAGTAAGCAAATGCCTTTGGAAAAAAGCAATTGTAAAATATCCACCAGTTCAGAAAGGTTTAATGCTCCATCATCAAAATATATGGATTTAAATGAATTCTACCAGAACGTTGAGGAGAATGATGTTGATTTACAAACTGAAGCTGATCCTGATTATCCGAAACCAACTGTAGATTTACTAGCCAGCCTTCTTACATTAGGGAAAATGATTCAAAATCAAAAACAGTTTATTCAAAACCAGTCAAAACATGATAAAAACCCTACATCCACTAGCAGTAGTTTATATTCGTCTCCAATGAGCAGACTTTCTGACTACTCTGAGAACAATAATAGTAGACCCGTCGTGCAACAAGGACAAACACATTTAGAAAGCATAGACATGGATTTTGGAGATCAAGAAGACAACTTTCACTATTCGCAGAAAAAAACATCTTCAACAAGTTCAAGCCATATGTCAAAGCGTCGTGTAATTCCAGATGATATTAAAGATATAGATTATTGGGACCGCAGAAAACGAAATAATTTAGCTGCCAAAAAGTCCAGAGAAGAGCGACGTAAAAAAGAACTTGAAGTTGTTGAAACAACAAAGCAACTTGAAGATGAGAATTCTCAACTCACAATCATGCTGAAACGACTAACATCTCGTAATGAATGGTTAGAATCTCGTTTGCAAGATATACGTTGTCGGCATACAACTGATGGGTCATCGTCACTCTCTTCTGAAGACAGTTAATACTAATAATACTAATTTGTAAAGACCTGGATTCTAATAGTTTTTTTTGTATATATATATATATATATTTTCAGAAACTTTTTTATGAGCATCATATTGTAACAGATACAGATCTAGAAGGGGAGTAAAAATTAAAGAGGAGATTTTGTAATAAAAGCCATTATAAACAATAAAATTTTATGATAGATTTTATGATAGATTTTGAAACACATCTAGATCTGCCTCTGTTGTTTATTTATTTATTATATATGATAGTAAATGTTTAAGTATTGAGTTAATGAGGTTTTCTTCAAATACACATACAGAACAAAAAGTAAAAATATTTTACTGCATAACCAGAGAAAAAAAATTTTATTCGTTGTTTCAACTTTGTTTTAAAAAAGTCCAAGTTGACTGACAGTCGATATCAGGCGAGGGGTTATTATGTCAATTTTTGATTATAACTGACCGTATAAAGAACTTGAACAGTTCTTAAAATGAACCTCAAATCTTATAATCTGGTATCCTTGTACATGAGTGTTTTGTTTTTTTAAAGTTGTAACACACTCAGGTCTTCTGAAATAGTGTGCAAGTGCACCCACACTTATTAAATTTTTCGCTTTATAGTATACGTATGAAGAAACAATCTGTAATAATCTGTGTAATCACTGAATTATTCAAAAATGAGTAAAAATGTTAAATTTTTTAAGGAATAAATAATACCAATAAGGGCTATCAAACCCTATTAAAGGAGTTGACTTTTTACTTTCCAATTTAAAGAAGAATTCGAATTTTGATCAATGAATTATATTTTCTATCTCTTGTAGTCTTGTGTCTTTCCTCGCACATGCGATGTCTGTTTGATTATACCATTTTGCACGAGCTTTATTTCGCTCGTGCAAAATGGTTTATCGCGTGTGCCTGTGATCGCACGCGTCTCCGGGTATAGCCTGTATAATTATTCAAAGTTAAAAGTATTATAAGTTTGTATATTCTCAAGTATAAATTAACATTATCTTTTCTAAACCAAATTGTATATGTTATTAGCTAGCATATTAGCAAAAAGTTCTTGTCAATTATGAAACTAAAATTTTTAAGTTAAAATTAAAAAATTAAAAAAATTCAGAAATGTCAAAAAGCAATTTAGAATTATAATCTAGATTAGTAAAATAACAATAACAAATATGGGTATAACAAAGTTTCAGACCTCATGGCAACAAAATCGACAAGATAAATCCAATGTTTACTTGGCCCGTTGAACAGTCTGTAAAAGTTTTTCAAATTAGTTTATGTCTAAAAATTATAACTATCAAGGTGTCCACAGGGGCTAGAAAATCTGGAAAAGTAGATTTACAAACTAAAATTGTTCTTAAAATGAATGCATAAATAAAGCAATCTATGGGCGTCAACAGTCAAAAATTTTCATTTTGTGCCAATTGAAATCTTTATTTTTCTTGCTTTAAAAAATATACAACAATTTCAAGCTAAAGTTTTTTCTATGTATCTATGATTTTAGTAAATTTCAAAATTATTATTTGTTGTGTAATTCTATTATAAAATCAGTGCCGGCAAAACCGGGCCATGGGCATATTTAAAAAACTCTCTAGTTTGGTATATTTTTGCAGATGTTTGATAAAGTTTAAGTGTTTGGTGTAAGCGATATTTTAAATTTGATTTTGTTTACGTACTTAGTTTTTGTAAACTCGTAAATAATCGTAATGAAAGTCGTAAATAATCGTAATAAAAGTCGTAAATAATCGTAATGAAAAGTCTTACATATCTGGATAAAAGTCAAATTAATAAGTATATTATTTCCTAATTTATGTATAAATTTGGGGCGTGTTTAAGCTAATCTAGAGTACTATCATTTAAAAAATTCTTTTGACCCGTCGGCCCCAACCAAAGTGGTGCCTCCTTATAGTCACTAAATGTTTTGGACCCTAAAAAATGGAATTACAAAGTATATGTACAAAATTTCTGTAATCCTGGAAAACTTATAACCACCGCATATTTTCAGTGTCTCTTTGTTGCTTTTTTCAACGCCATGAAAATAATTAAAGGGAAAAGAATAAACCATGACATTTTCCAGCGATCTAGAGTGTTCAAATGAAATATTCTCTACCTCAAGCTGAACCTTGATGAAGTTTTGTGTGACCCTAGCACGAGGCTAGCATGAGAAATGACAATTAAATTTTCGCTTTGGATTATGTCATTTTTACTTGCTTTGTACTGAAATGACTATACAAGTATACTTTACTTTTTTGCAGTTGGGGTTGGGAACTAGAATATTGTACATATTTGTTGGTCGAGGCTGGAAAAGTATATGGAATTACAATAGGCTGGAAAAAATATAGTAATCTGTCTAAAAAGGCTGGAATTTGAAATTTTAAAAGAGTGTACACCCTGGAACTATAAAATGTTTTAAGAAAAAATTAGATTTGTCGTCATATTTTCTGATGATGGGGCTAAAATTTAGCATGTTCTTGTTGCTCAAAATTATGTTTTCTGAAAGTTTTCGTCGTGCATTCACGTGAGCGCTCAAATAAGTGCTAACAAAATGCATCAAGAAAATATTTTGCTTTAGCAAAAAAAGCAATTACATAGTTAAGATTATTCGTATGTTTGATAAATGGTACTCATGAAACAAGGCCGTCATCATTCATCTATTATCCTTCATTTATTATATTTCTGTTATTCCTTGTTATTCCTAGGGGTAGGGGCTACCCAGCCAGTTTCTCTTTGTATCTTTTTTAGTACTGCTGCTTTATAATTTGACTTATACACACTTTTATAAACATTTAAGCTGTGACTTAACTTTACTTAGCTATTCATGCTGATATCATAGATTCCATTATTGTTAGACTCACTTACTACTAATCGAGTTTTACTGTCCACCTTGGTGTTTAAAAACTTTACACGCGGTATAAGGAACAAGAAAATGACATATGAAAATTTATTTCTTGTCTCTATCTTTCATTTATCCAAAGCTTGTCGAAAGCTTGACCGAAAGCTTAACCGAAAGTTTGCAGCGCCGATAATATGTCTTTTTCAACGGTGACCGAAAATTTGTCACGCCGAAAATTTTAGAAATAAATTTTTCTTTCTTATTTGCTTTACATACTTTATTCGGCGTAATAAACTCTTTTGAAGGCCAGCTAGTGTGAAACTGAAGTAATCTAAGCCCTTTATTAACATCAGATTAAATAACATTTTGATAAATTGACGAGTTTTAAATTATTTTTTCTCCCATGTACTTTAAAACTGAAGTGCAGTTTCGTCTTTTATGTAGTAAAATCTGATTTTAAGAATTGAAAATTTGACCGAAATACTTGACCGAAATATCGAAAAATGTGACCGAAAATTTGTCACGCCGTAGTTTTTTCGTTGAATATTTGTTCGCCTAAATTTTCGTGATAAATGTATCTAATCACAGTTTCACTTTTTCTTCTAGAAATTTTGCTTCACTTCCAAATGCGCATCTTGAGCTTTTTAATCATGCGTTATTTCTTATACACCATATTTACTGCTTTTGTTTTCCTATATATGCAATTTCATTGATGAAGTCACTCATTAGCGAGTTCAATCCAAGTAGTGAAATACTAAATATGCTAAATTAATTTCGTCATCCGCCAAATCCACCAAATTTTCTTTCCGCCAAAATATACGCCACGGTATATCTTATTTAACGGTATTCCCATTTTTTCTGACTTTTCCTTAGAAATTAATCTGGTTTTTTTTGGTTGAATGCTGTTTAATACCATTTCATTTACCAGCTTATCACTGGTACTCTGGATACATATACTCTCTTGTCATAGGGATTCAGAACGAGACTCCATCATTGATGCTATGGACTGACTTCACTGTGCAGAGTGTATTAAAAAAAATATTCACAAAGTCTGTACAACGATATCGTTGGTCTGTATGACAAGAGATGCAATATACGAAAATACTTTTATTGGCTGAAGTATCGAGCAAATGTTATTGGTTATAATATCAATATTCTTTTGTCATACCATATTTTTTAGGATATTCTTTTTGTAGTTTTTTTTGTAAGACCTCCATGGTTTTGGGGTTTGTTATCAAATGCAGTCAAGACCATACTGTTTAGGCCTTATACCATCAACTATTTGTCTATTTGTCTATATTTGTCTATACCTTCTTGGATATTACTAAAATTAGTCTCGCTAAAATTTCTCCGAATAAAGTATCACTATTTACCCAGGATAGACTCCAGTTCTGCAGAACTGTTATCAATGAGGGTCCTGCCTTCCTTATGAAACAACTGCAAAGGATTCTTGGAATTAGCAATAAAAGCCTCGAGGTGGCGTTGAACCCGGAAAAACTTTCACTTCTGAGTTCAGCGCCTTATAACCTTTCGCGGCCAAAATACCTTCTGTTGCAGATCAATCTGTTTATATAGTTCTTATGGTTATTTGTTACGCAATACACAGTTAAAAATACATTTATTTCTCAAATATATGTAAATAAATTACTGACCAATTAATTAATATTAATCGAATTGCAAAAGTCACCGACAGTGGTCTGACCGATAAAAGTACCTGAAAATAGGAAGAGCTTATAGTATTAACTGATCATCTGTTACAAATAAATTAATTTCGACTCATTATCTTCTAAAAAACTGCGGAAAGAAGGGAGGCGGTTATCAGATTGCGCCATACACAGCTGATGGGTAGGAATAATCATTTTTCCATTTTGCACAGTCACAGATTGAAAATTCAACTCTAAGTCTGAAATCTATAAAAAGAGAAAAGAAAGCTTCTGTCAGTTTATCGCAGCCTTAGGAAATTAAAATATCTGACGTTTTTTATTTTCATTTTTGACGTCAAATATTTTCAACTATAGTATATAACCGGATAAGATAACTCTACAAGTTCATTATAAAAGTTCCAGTACTCGAGTAAGCAGTTGAAGTCTATTGGATACCTTTCTGTATAACAAAATAATATTTTGAGAAAGAAGAATTATTCAAATAATGAAGATGAAGTTACTTACAATGATGGAACAAACAGTTGATACAATAATGTATGATAATGATCAACTCAATGAACGAATCTCTGCAACACGATTGGTATGTAAGCTTAAAGTGGATTTCCATTAAGCTATTTTTACGCTTGGGTGATAAAAGCGCTGACGATTTTTGCAAAGGAGCTTTTCTGCATGTGCAATAGATACTGATATTACCGCTGACTCGGAAATGTTTAAGATCTGCAAAAGCCATAAAAGCGTAGCGCGCAAAGTTGATTTTATTCAACTTTGCGAGCGATCGCCGCTCCCTTTGAAAACTCGCCGGCGCTTTAGTCGCCCAAGCGGAAAAATAGCTGAATGGAAATCCACCTTTACACACAGTGTTATGGTAGCTTTTCGATGAAGTCTTTTGTAAATGTTTTTGTATTAGAATTATTACAGGGTGTTTTAAAACATAATGCTTAAGTACATTATTAAGTCAGTCTACAAAAAAAAACGGAACGATAATGAATATGCTCCAGAGTTCCCGGTTTTTTGGATTTTACAAAAGTAAGTTTGTTCTGTTCCTTCATAATATAACATAAAAATTTTTTTGTGCTATGCACAGAGGGCTAAACATACACTTTTGAAAGTTGTTGTTCACTTTATTCTCTTATGCATCATACTGTATAAAACATACTAACTTTTAAAAATGAAACGATGATAAATATGCTCCAGATTTTTTGATTTTAGCATTGCTCTCAACTTTCCGCTACGAATCCCGGACTTTACCCTGACAGACGTTTCCCGGACAGACACTCCGGTTGGGGAAATGTTTGGTCGGGGAAATGTCTGTTTACCTTTACAACAGGGAGTTATAGGCAACTCTGGTTACATGCATTTGTATGATCCATACAGTTAAACCCCACCTGTCCGGTGTAATGTATTTTGTTCATAGTTTGTTTTTCTTTCTTCTTATAGAGTGTTCAACGTTTACAGCATTCATGCCAAGACATGAGAAAGAAAATTCGTTTCTACAATGACAAGATCGTTTTTGCGGAAAATAAAATTGAACGCGTGGAAACATCTCTGCAAAAAAAGACGCAAGAATTCAGCGAAAAAGTGAACATTTTGGAGGATAGGGAGCGCCAAATTGAATATAATGATGCAACAGCGTGCCAAATACGTGAGAAAAAAGAGGAGGTTAACCAGCAAATTAAGGATGAAATAAAAAACATTGAAGAATTAAAGAAACTTTCAACGGCTGGCTTTCACAGTGAAGTTGAGGATGAAGATAGCAAAAATAATGACCATGGGGCAGGTCAATTCGTTGCCGAAACTAAAGCCTGTTTCTTGCAATCCTTACAAAAACAACTCGGTTTGAAAGAGCAAACTGTGTTGACCATCCAACCAGTGCTTGAATATTTGAATGGAAAAATTTATTTTCGCACCAAAAAAAGACAACAGAGAAAAGAATTGCGATCTTTGAATGAAAAACTTCAACAAGAAATATTGTATTTGAATAAAGCTATTAATTTGCTACAATAGTTGGTTAAATAAAATTGTACGTATATAAATATAAATCAGAAAATTTTTACTTTATTTAATTTTATCAGTTTCTTCTCTTCCATTCTTAGTAAAACCTTCTCAAAAATTTTGGACACCATAATATTGTATACATGATTCTTATGGTGATGAAGTTTGTTACCAAATTTTCTACATTTTCACTTTTCTTCATATCATTGGATAAGTTGCTGTTTCCCGCAAGCAAGTTTTGAAAGTGTTCCTACATCATTTAAGTTGATCCAGGAGTATTCGTATTATCATTCTCTGTCGCCCTCATAGTCTGGGACTTCTTATTTGATTTATTTGAAGCTAACCTCCATATCTGAAGGCTGACCACTACCCGCCAACTGCAACCAGTTTGAAAACTCTTATAAAATACTGAAACAAAGTACAAGAAAATAGCATGGGCGTGGGCGTGGGCGTGGGCGTGGGCGTTGATGTGAAGCAAACAGGCAGGGATCCAACTAACAGTTCGTGGTGATAAGTTACGGAGATCTTGAATGAAAAACTTATTAACAAAAATATTGTATTTGAACAAAGAGAACTGAATAGTTTGAGGTTGAGACTGGTGGGTTGCAATAGGATTAGTCTTGATCCAAGACTCCCTTCGCATACCTGATATCGGGAAAGCTGGGAAATCGGAGTTTTTGAATTTTGAATTTTTAAGCAAGGCAGTGCACTCATCAGAGAGATAGGCTAGCACTAGACTACAAAAGGATATGCTAGCATCTTACTTTATTAGCCATCGACAGGGTAAAAATATACAAATCCTGCATCCACCCCTGCAGATTTTTAAAAATATTTGACTCAAAAAACATGCTGATATTAAGCTGTAAATCAAGCAGTAAAACTTGCTCCGTTAAGCTTCCGAGTAAAACTATGTATGGTGGGTTGATTTAAATTGATTGTAAATTTTCTTTTTTATCTGTCAACAACTGGGTGTTTTATTACAGTAGTTGAGCATTGTTCACTCCAGTGCCGATAATTTCTCCTGCTTGTACTGACCATTATGTTGCGCACAGCAATGGTTATCACTTTGGTGCAGAGAATTGCTCAGGACAAGGAACGGCTAGGAGATCTTAACCCGTCTTAATGTTTTTTAATATAGTGTGAAACATTGCTCAACTAAGATATCTCCTACTTTTATTTTCCTCGTTTTTTTCTTCTCTTTTTTTAAACCGCTGCGGGGTCCAGTAGAGGTATGAAAGATGTGGGTGTGCAGCATAAAAAAGCCTATGATTTGATACCATATATTGAAGTTGTTAAATGTTTCAGAAATTAACAGATCTTACTAACTGACAAACTCAATGTTAAAATCAAAGACATATCTAACAGTATGTGTCAAGAAACTGTGTGAAAAAGATATCAACTGTGGTATTATCCAGAGAGATAATTTGTCAACTGTATTATTTGTGATTATAATTGTATAATTCCTCTTTCAAATATCCTGAGAAAAACGACAACAGGCTACACATTGAATACTGTAAGAATTAACTATTAATTAATCTTCTCTTCATGGATGACTTAAGTTTGGCTATATGCAAAGACTGAAAACGAAATTGATAGCCTAGTTTCTACAGTCCATGTATTTAGCAAGGATTTTAAAATGGAAAATTGCTATTTTATAGCATCTGATGAATGGATGACCTGAAGTTATAAATGCAAAGAATAAAAAGCTAATTATTAAGCTAGCTCGTTGTTATGCTGTTAGTAAGCATCTGCAAACCGAATGAAGAGTCAA
>JAUKWF010000193.1:0-14614 GCA_032356525.1 Eutonina indicans
CGACAGCCATCGCGAAGTTGGTGGAGGAGATGGAGCGTTCTCGGATTGACAAAGACGATTTATGGTGTTGAATTATTACGGTAGCAGCTAAAACCGAGACCTTATTAGTTTTGCCTCCCCCTCCTCCTCTTCCTCCTCCTCCGCGTGAGAAGACATTTCTGCCTAGTTGACGATGAAATTTTCCTTCCCAAAACTTCAAAGATGTTTAACTGCTACCATTGAGAGCCATGTGGCTATTTTTGAGATTATCAAAGACGATATATGGTGTTGAATTATTGAGATTATTGAGTTTCTGGTGGCGCGGTAAACTGAACAAAATTGAAACAAAGGTTTAATAGTTCATATTGTATACCAATAACAAAGAATCCGATTTTCAAATGGTTCTATGGGAATTTTTAAGTGAAGTTTTAAAAATAGTCAGAGTATGGGTTCGAGTTATCATGGGTTGAGGTTGGAGACGAATTCGAATTATAAAGGGTTCGATAACGACTGGAGTTTCTTGGGTTCCAGATTGTCAATAGATCGGGTATATTCAGGGATTCGAGAAAATAAGAGGTTTGATTATTTGAAGTTATCCTCCAATATTATATCAAAAAGATTCTCCCTTCTAGTTAATATAGTTGTGAACCTCTTTTGTTAAAAAATCATTTTTTTTCGGCAGTTTTACCATCGGGTGAAGTGCAAAAGAAATATCTTAACAATTTGAAATTACTCCCTGTAACTACGGTAACTATACACGACATCTGAATAAATCCCAAACTATTGTAGCGACATTGTAAACAATATTCAAAATTATCTAGAATAAGTTTTAATAATAACGATATGTATATATCATAGAACTACCTTAAAGGAAGAAATTTTCGCGGGAATTTAATTTCGCGGATGGGAAATTTCGGTAATTTTTGCGGATCGCAAAATTCTTGTTTTTTTTGGGGGGGGTTGTTTGTTGATTAATAGTATTTTTTATCTTTTTAATTTCGCGGATTTGAAAATTTTCGCGGGAATTTAACTTATTAACGTATTTTAGCAAAAACCGCGAAATTTTCTTCCCGCGAAAAATTGTTCCTTTAAGGTTCTAATTATTTGATTTAATCATGGTTACAGTTGTTTTTTTCCCCATTCAAGCAATAATTATTGATTTAATGATGATTACCACTATTCAAATAATACATATATTTCACTGAAAGAACAATGGAACACATAAAATTGATTTAAAAGGGCGTGAATAAGTGACAACTTTGGGAGCTTTTGGTTATAATTTTGTTTTTTTGTGTATTTTCTCTTTCAACTAAAATTATATCGATTATAAACCATAAATAAATAGATAATGAGAAAGCGTACAACTCTTGCCTCATTTCCGTCATAATAATGCAATTATTAATGAAAAGCACGAATCGTGATACAGCTTTTCATAAATGATTACGTAATTATCACGGAAACGAGACAAGAGTTGTACGCTTTCTTATTCTTTATTTATTTATGAAAAGGCGTATTACATTAGATCAACTTGATTTTTAGGGATGTCGAAAAAACATTGATTGAACATTGCAATAATAATGGTCGTTTTTTGGTTTTGGTTTGGGAGGTGTTAAGAGAGTACTTCTGAAGTTTCGTCTCTGTTAAAAGACGGTCCCCGTTTAAGAGCATATATATATAATATATTTAACCACAATCGATGTTTACGGTAGCAGCTAAAGCGAAGACCGTATTAGTTTTTTTGCCTTGGTACTACTACTACTTCCGCGAAAAGACATTTCTGCCTAGTAGACCAAGAATTTATGATAAATTCATGAGTAGACCTAAGCGTACACGTTTCAAAAATTTTAAAAAGTTGTTGCTACCGTTTAGAGCCATGTGGCTATTTTTCTTATTATTTTCACTTTGCTACAATTTTAACCACTTCTAATAGAGAGAATACTATTTTTACCAGTACATATACTAAAAAATAAATATCTTATACAAAGTATACAAAGTACTAAGAGAGACAACGAAAATATTGAAATTGTTTCTTTTTCCAGATAGAGAAAATTGAAGAAAGTGTGAAATACAAAATATATATAAAAAAAATAAATAAACTATTGAAAATAGGTGTGAAAATTAAAATTGAAGAAAATGAAAAACAAAGTAAAAGAGAGTCATTTTTTTTCACAGAAGGAAGCAAAACCGTTTTTTTTCCTATAAATGTAAATGGAAACATGTCAGAGAGGTTTCAACAAGGAAAGGAATCAAACTTTATTATTGTCATACTGAACTCAAAATCTTCATGTTAGAAGTCAATTGATGTATTTATTTAAAAATATAGATTTTATTGAATTGCACGCAGTGTTCGCAGTAGGCCGCCTAACGTGACAGTAGGGAGAAAAAGAGATGTGGAAACACGGTAAGGTAAGATAATTCAGAAATTATTTTAACAGGTTTTTTAAGAAAATAAGATTGTTCGATGATGCATATTCAAACGAAGCATAATCGAGCAGTAATCCATATGAATTTCGTGGTCAGTAAAATGTGGAAAATGAGGAAAAGTTAATTATAAAGTACTTAAAAGGTAAATTGGAATTATCAAATGTTGAAGTACAGCCAAATAACTTTTGTAGTCATAGGTGGAAATTATAGAGTTTAGATTTCGATGAAGTTTTGACGAAGCAAATTTTGTACAAAATACAGTGGAACCACCGCTAAGACGGACACCGTCTAATGCGTACAGCGCTATAAAACGGACAGTGTAATTGGAACAGACATTACTATAAAGCTGACAAATTTTCTTTTTGTACCGAAGGTGTCCGCTTTAGAGAATAGAGATTCCACTATAGTTTGTTGTCGGGAAATATATAAAAGTGATTAAATCAAAAAATTTGTTTTGTTAAGTTTAGGGAAAAACTAGAAAAGGTGAACGCGCGATAACCCAGACACGAAAACGTTAGCAAAGGTACATAAAACAAAAAAGTCTAGAGTTGTAAATAAACAAACAAACAAACAAAAAGTTTAGTACCCATGTAAACATCTAATTTCTTTGACTAACTTTCGCCGTTTGTTTACATTTTAGTAGATCCTAAATGAATTTCGGACTTTTAATAATCAACCATTTCCCCTCCTCACTTTAGGAGTAAAAGAAAGGCATTAAACAAATGTTCTCAAAAATATATTTCAATTCCGACAACAGTAGAAACACTATAATTTCTTTTATTTTTCATGTAAAAGAAAGCAAACAAATTCTTCAAGTAATAACATCAAAGAACCATTTGCCTTAGTAAAATATTTATACATGTTTTACAAACACTACACTCTTAATACACAACAAAATATTATGCCTTAATGAAAAATGAAATATTAACAGTAGCAAGATGTTTAATTAATAGTAGAAAAATATATCTATATATAAAGTATCACACTGACTACATACATTATTAAGAGAGGATCAAACATAACAGATAAAAACAAGAAACTATCAGGAGCCACCAAAGAATGGAGAGTAATTCTACAATCCACCATATCAGGGTACATATAAATTGAATTTCTATAAGAAAAATATTTTGTTATAAGAACCACACGACACCGAAGAGCTTTGAGATTAATGAAATTTTTTTATACAGTAGTTTGCACTGTTTCAAAAGTTACAGCTCTTTCTAGAACTACTACTGGCAAGGATTCTGAATTATAAAATTAAAAGCTAAACTATTTTATAGATATTTTTTATTTTATTTTTTATTTTATAGCATCATTTTATTGCCCTTGACGTACGAAAGACTTCGCTTTGATAAAAAAATCGCCTTTTATCTGATCTTTTTTCTACACATTTTTAAGAATTATTGAAAACAATTTCACTTATTTTTCGTTCTTAGCGCAAGATCAGCCAGCCATTTCGGAGATACAAACCTCCGACTGACGACGAGGAAGGCGAAGACAAACCAGGCAACATGGTAGACTTCAAAAGAAGAGAACGCTCCAACACAGTCGCAGATATTTCACATCACCTTCTCCCTGCACGGAAAAGCTCGGACCCGAAAACGAAAATTCAAAATCTCACCAACACAATATTTGTCGGAAAAATAAACAAAGAGCGAATACACCGTTACAAAACGTTCAAGATACTCGTTCTCGGTATACAGAATGTCGGTAAAACGTCGATAATCAAGAGATTCGTGAACGGCGAGTTTACCGACGAATATCTACCGACGATTTCAGAGGAATACGAAGCGGGTATTTTCTTAGAAATCGACGACAAATTAAAGCAGTTTGATTTAGTTTTCAAGGATTTTAGCGGTGAAATGAAAAACCATTACTCGGAACTGTACCGAGAGGAAATACAGAACGCCGACGGTTTCATTCTCGTTCACACGAAAGAAGTTGCCGAGAGTTTTCCGGAAACTTTAGAAATGGTCGCTGATATAAGAAGCAGTAAGAGACATCTATCAATCCTCGTCATGGAAAATAAATCTGAAGCCAAGAGTCACTTCGATGATATACGAGTTACGAGGCGGTCATTCAACATGGATGGCGTTCTGAACGCGGCCGTATCGGCGAAAGACAACACAAACATTAGCGAATCAATTGCATTGCTGATCAAAGATATAGACAAAAATACTATAGGTTTGCCAAAGTAAATCCAGAATTAAATGAATAAAATCAGTTTTAAAATACGCATTAATGGCCATTCAATATTTTTTATTTCAATAAGCAGTAATCATTTCGACCTTCTTAGCAAAAGTCTTCATCATACTGGACGAACTTTTCAAGAGTGACAAAGACCTTCGATAAGAAAGTCGAAGTAATGGCGCGAAATAACTAATAAGAATCATACTGTATTAACTTTACTCTTGACGTTTGTAGATACATTATCATAAAAATATTTCAGAATTTAGAAATTGAAATATTTGATTTCCCTAAACAATATAAAGTTTAACATAAAATGATAAAATAAACACCACTGTCGAAGCAGACAAGACACATACAAGTCCCATTATTTTAGTTCTTAGAATATCTTCAAAAAGTTCCAATCAAGTACAAAACGTTCAGTGAAAAGTAATGCTACTGCATAAATAAGGTGTTCTAATTTTCCTTTCCCGACAAACAGTTGCAACCGTGTTGAACTTTTCATTAAAATCCTGATTTCTTAGCTTGATCAAATCCTTGTAAACCATAAATTTGACCTTACTGTACAGCTGATAGGCAAATTTTTCTCTGTTTTTTTTTCTTCTGATTTTAGATAGGTCCTCCTAAGAATGTGTGCATGGCCTAGGTTTGAATAATGATAAAATCAAATCATCAAATTAATTTCCAGTTGTAATACATAGTACCTACAGTAATCCAGTGAACACTTGAATTGTCGCCTAGGTGATAACCCTTATGGTTCACCATGAAGCTAAAAATAAAATTATTTTTTTACCTCCATGGGTTCACATTCAACATATTTTTTACAGACCTTTCTACCTACTTTTCTCACATAAGTTCTTATTTGACTGTGTACTATACCTTTATTCAGGGTTTTATTCAAGCAATGTCCTTACAACTAAAAAAAATCAATCTTCAATTGGGCTGGATTGACATCCCAACTTAAAAAATCATCTACCAAAGCCCCCAGCTGTGTTGACATTTGACTTTTGATTGAGGCATTTAAGAAATCAAAGGGTGACATCATTGTCAGACAGCTAATGTCTAATAGTTTTTCCTTCTTTATTTATAAATGGAAAAGGCTTTGCAAACTATTCCAAGATTACAGATTACACTTTAGTCAGAATACCTTTCTGCCTAGTCAGTGCTATACTTTAGAGCAGAAATGCTAGTTATGTTGCTAGATAAAAGACAAGAGTATGGTTAATGTATTCATATTGTTAAATTTCAAAACAAAACATGGCAGCTGAAACAAAATTTATCTATTTTGATTTATTTTTTAATAGCCGTCAATCAGAAACTTTGGAGGTTGTACTACTAAGCTCTCATTTCTTGTTGAAAGGTTGAGCTTTATATCTTGGCTTAGATCACACCAAAGCCAGTTTGCAGAGTATGGCAATGCTGCCTCAAGATTAAAAATGACAAATTGAAGTGTTGCACCTGCGCCTAGGGCCACTTATGATATACTATCGAAGCAGGAGGTGGTTGGCACCGATAAGCCAAATTTTTTTTGAAAACAACACCATATCTAGATTGGCTAAAGATGCACAACAACTCACAACACCATACCACCAGCACTTTGCAACAGAAAAGCCAAGAATTTGAATCCTTAACTAAAGGAATCTGATTGACTTGCTTAAAAATCCAGTGAAATCATAGCATACCACTATTGAAGTTTAAGGGTAGGCCTCAGGGGAGGCCTGAAGGGTGTCAATGTGTATAAAAGGCAAAAACGCCTGCAAGAAACAGTGGGGAAAAAGCAAATATGTGAAAATTGATGCATATTGGTTTTCCCCTTGGCCGTGCACTTGAAATTTGATTAGAAGAAGTTGTGCACTGCACCTGGGATTAATGGAGACACTTTCTGCAACTGCACTTCAGAAATTATTACTACCCTTTGTCGAGATCTCGACAAAAAGTGCCATACTCTGCAGTCTGCAAACTGGCACCATAGAATGTAAGGCCGACTTTATATTAGAAGTTACCAAAGTTACATTTTGTGAGAGCTAATGAGTTTTCAATCATAGCTTACTATAGTCCTAAAATTTTGATACACTCCTGAGTCAGATGCAAGTAAATAAATATAAAAGACACAAATGCAACTACAATCTTACAATTTTGATATTGCTGCATCAACCATCCTTTATTTGAATTGAATTTTCCATTCCTATTCTTTTAATTCATCAAACTGTCAAAACCAAAACAATTTAAAATAATTAGATCTGCTGGATAACGACTCTCACCGCACGAGACCATGGAGGAAGGACGATATTGTAAACAATAATCTTGCTCCACCACAACTTTTCTCTTTTCAGCACAGCGAGTGCTAGTCTAAAAACTCCGATTTCCCAGTTTTGCCGATATCGGGTATATGGAATTCTTCACTAAACGAGTGCTAGAAAAATAAAAGACTGATGTATTGGAATCCTTGTTTATCAAAATTTTCTATTTAAGCGGGGGCGTCTACTCGAGGGGGCATTTGAAAGAGGTAGGAGTTTATCATATTTTTAGAGTTTTATTTGTATCCTCTTTTGTAGGTCTGTTATTTATGTATTATATAAATGTTATAAAGTATCGACTACATAGCTTCATAGACTATTCCCGATAAATGTATCAAATATATGCACTTATAAGCACTGTTTTGAATAAACGCCCCCTTTGGGAATACATACATATAATAAGACGGGTTGTTTACTTTTTTTGACGTTTAGGGCTCTAATAGAAGAAGGGCTTTTATTTAAAGCATTACGGTAATTCGTTAAGAAGTTTCAGGGGCCAGATGTACGCGCGCGGTCAATTTTCCCAAAAAACGTTTCAAAATTGATGAGGTAATGGTATAGTAGATTATTCGAGGAAATACAGTTTATGACAAAAAATATTTTATTTCCTTATGATGTCTTTTTTTCAAGAATTGTTATTCGTTTGAGTGGTACACCTTCTTGAGTGTTTCAGAAACAAACACTTCTACTAATATTATAAAGTATCAGTGGCCAAAATTATGACCAAAAAACTTACTCGACATATTGACCATCAGTCAAATTAAATTAACAACCCTGATAATGGATAAAACTAATTTTATAAAAATACCCTTTCTCAAATGATAGCGTCATAAAGAAACCAACTATTGTTACCAGGGATATCAGGATAACACAAAAATATGACATTGAATTAGTTAACTTCGTAGTACTCTCTATACATTTGTGTGTTATGTACAATAAGTTTCACTAAATAATATCAAATTATAACAAAACCAACTAAAATAGAAAATAAAAAATCATCTAGCGTACAAAATAAATATAAGATTATAATCGGGAGTTTTTCACCGATTCCGAGTTAACGCACGAAATCTTTTTAATGCTTTAAGACTTATTTTTATTTATCCGTTATCAAAACGGTACGGGACAGGACATTTAGAGGCCGTTTACATGGAGTTTCATTTCGACCGAAACAGAAAGTTTGTGTTCGATGAAGGAGTGTTCTCTATTGAAACAAAACGCAACACTTTTTTAACATTTCAATAAAATACACTCCTCTGCAAATTACAGCATTTTGATTTTGGACAAATCTAAGCTCCACGTAAACAGCCTCTTAGTAATAAGAAATATTACATACTACAGTGGGCTGTGGGCTGTGGGAAATATGTAAAACGTAGACTTGGTTATTTCTAAAGATACGGGGATTATATACGCCTTTTCATAAATAAATAAATAACGAGAAAGTGTACAACTTGCCTCGTTTCCGTGATAATTAAATAATTATTTATGAAAAGGCGTATTGATCTGATCTGGCAAATATTATTATGATTAAAAATGTATCATTTCACTGAATTGATGATAACCGGTTTTATCTCCTGTAACAGTAACAGTGGAAATATACCTTCAGATTCAAAAATGTTATAAGGACGTCTTGTATCGGCTGGCTTACAATATAACCAAATACAGGCGCCGATACAAAATAATAAATATTTTACTTATTCCCCTTCATAAAAAATGGGAAAACACTATCTCAATATACTAAAAATATTAATGACATAAGAAGAAAAAATGTTAAGAAATACGCACATGTTTGTTCGATTAATATTTCCTCCTTAAAACTCCCACTTTACTATGTAGACTAGTACACTGACCTTGTTATCTCAACGGAGTGTTTATTACAAGTCCGATACAGAGTAGGAATCAAATGTACTTGTTTTGCTAGTACAAGTCTTGGCTATTGAAAATTATTTTTTTAAGGAAGATTACCCAGTTTAATAAAGCTGACACGATTTTTTGAACGGAAGAATAGGAAGATATCGATGAAATTTGGTATTTAAAATAGATGAACTATTTTGATTTGGCGCAGCTTATCGATGGTTTTGTTACTAAAACCAATGGCATTTCGCGTGCTCTGGACCTATATTTGGTATCGAAGACCATTCTCTTTTACTTTGTAGGGAAATCTAAAATATAAGCAGGTCCTAATAAATATAAATTTGAAGATGATGCCGTAGTACAAAAAAATAGGTTGCGTCCATTTAATATCACCACTATATAGGAACTACATGAATGCAAAGCCTTCCGAACCATGTCGTATGGCAATCAACAATTTGTCACGCAACATTTCTTCACTTGTATATTTCGGTATATTCAGCCTGTTGAAACACGTCGAAGCGCCTGGAAGCTAAAGCGGAACACAAATACGATAAAACAATATTCACTTATTTTTTCCTTTTTTTTCATTCAAATTCTTATTCACTTTAACACTGTATACAGTTCATAAACTAACGACAAATACTTTAGATTAGGACTAGTTTTTGTCTCTGTCTACCATCCCTCGTCTTATTAGGGTCATATGTAAAGAAAGTGAGTTCCTATATTTCCCGACGGCCCTTTTTATCCCATTCATATTCCGCACGTTAACCTTAAAGAGATTATATTATTCAAGTCTAACAAATTTTATTAAAAACCACTGAGGAGTAGAGTGTTTTTTTATTAGAACGGCATGTATTATTGAGTGCAGTTCTACTAAAAAGCACTCTATCACTGTGATCTAATGACAGGATTTGTCTCCCTGAGAGAGGTTAGTGGGGAAATCGTTTACAACTGGTTAATAACTGATGTCTGCTTTTTAGGAAGTTTACCCAAATATCAGAGGTGTCTGCTTTAAAATGTCATTAGGCATTAGCATGCTAGTCGGGTCCAAATGGCGAAATCGGAATTTTAGACTAGTTAATACTAGTCTTTACTTTTTATGTAAGCGTTCTTTCGCATATATATGTTTACCTAAGATAGAGAGTTTTACTCAGACCCATGATTATTAGTTTTAAGTAAATATAGTGAAAATAGTGATATTTGCAAATTTTTTTGTTGTTTTAATAGTTTTTTTCATAAAAAATAAAGGCTAGTATTAAATGAATTATTATGACCCTTAGGCTTTAATACGTTTTATGAATGATAAAAAAACACATTTTACCTGATCACAACTTTGACGATGTGAACGACAAATATTGAAACGAGTGTAACCGCCACCGAAGCCAAGGAGATTTGCAAATCCACCAATAGGAACACACGGTGTACCCGTAACGAACTTGAGTAACAACGAACGTTCTTCTTCTTTCAAACTCTCAACAAGCAACCAAAACCAAATGATAACTTCATCTGTCTTTGTGTAGCCCTCGTACTTTGAGAAAAAAGTAAAGAAAATATTTTTTTGATAAGTTAGCTTTGACAGTCAAATAGTTTTTCATCGAGATAAATATATACTGCAATGAAATAATATATTTTGACCTTTCCGTAGCTTTAGGATAAGAATGGTATGACTAACCTCATCATAAAAAGCACTCGACAACTCGAACACCCGATAACTCGAACACCCGATAACTCGAACATTCGCTAAGCCGAACCATTTTAACTGTCCCCTGTACCAATATTTCTCGATAACTCGAATTTCAGTGAATAACAAAATCTTAGTGAAAGTTATTTTTTATACAATAAACTAAATTGTCCTTTAAAAACTGATATCAACTTTCTTTGTCCAGTAAATTACTAGGGTACTCGTAAACCTGCGTCATCGCCAGGGTTATAAATCTTCTGAACATGTTTTCAATCGGTTAGAATATAAAAGTGAATCTTAATTAGTCTCATTATTATTACCCTTGTATTTTGTTTCCAATCGTTAATATCAATTTTACGAACACCATTGAGAAGCAATGAAAATTCGTCTGCCGTAAACATTTCCATGTCGTATTTGTAAATTATCTATGATGACAAAAATAAAAATGATTAGTTTATGAAATTAGGAAAAAGATCCAGCTTCAGGTCAAGACTTTATTTCTAACTTTTTATGTTTACAGCTGAGGTTACACTTTCAATTTCATACAAGGTCAAAAGGTATACATTCATTAATGCCGGTCCTGAATGTTAACAGAAGCCTTATGGGGTCAATAAGTCACATAGAAAAGAGAGATTTGTTACCTTTTTTGTATTTATCGTATAGAAATGTTTTTATTGTTTTCCTAAAATAAAGGTTATTTGACCACTAGAAACTCGGAAAATTCAATGACAGCGTGTAAATATACCTCGTGGAATCCAGATTTGAATGCTTTTGTTTCATCAGATATTACTTGTTCGTACAGAAGAAGTGAAAGATTCTTTAAATATTCATCCTATGGAGAAACGGAAAATTCAGAATCATTAACAAAAATCATCAGTGGTCTCACTCGTGAAATGAACATCGATGTAATAAGAAGAAATCAATATTTAAGGAAGAAAAATGTATAGAACAGTGGTCTAACTTGCCAAACAGAGCGGAAAATAATATTCATTTTGAAAACAACAATCCGTCAATTTAAACACTTTTCAGTGACCTCACTCACCTTATTATCTTCACTTATATCTACATCCTTAAGAGACGATAGTGAAATTTCTTCAAGTGAATTTGACCACGGATTAAGACAATTCGTTGAGAAAGGTAGATACAAATCGTCCATATTGTTGTTTTTGATCGTGTTATAATATGTGTTGTCTTCTTGAGATAAAATATCTGGATGCGCCAATGTTTCACCTAGAATCTATAAAAAAAACAGAGAAAATAAATCATTGATTACCATACATAATGATTTTGAACTTCCCACTGTCAAAGGTTTTTCGTTCGATCCCTTGTTGTTCGAGAGGAATTGTTTTGATGTATCTTTTGAAATTTTGAAATGATATCTATCCAATTATGGTAACTTCAAATGAATTATTAACTATTTTTTTACTTCTTTGGTAATCTTAAGCAATTAAGGCTGAAGAAACTTTCGCGTTTCGCGTTTTTTGGCGCTCTTAAAACTTTATTAAGTTATTATTATTAATTATTATTTATTAAGTTGTTTTATTAATTTAAAAACTAAAGATATTTGTCAATTTTTTTCACTCTATGTTCATCAAGTTTTAAATCGTGATACAAAAATAAGAAAAAAACAATGAAATTGTAGAGATTGACTAAAAAATATCGAAAAATAAGAATTTTTAAATTAATGTTTTCTTCTCCCGCGAAAGTTTATTCCCGCGAAATAAGTTAAAATTGACCGTCCGCGGAAGTTAATTCCCGGGAAATACAAAAATTTCGCGCTTGGGCTGTTGCAGCAAAAGTTTCTTCCAACGAAAGTTTCTTCCTTTAAAGTATATGATGAGCCAGTGATACACCGAACCGTACCAGAATCTACAACATTCCAAGTACAAGGCACAGCGTCTAATCGATCCTGCCACAAGAGAATATTATTAGAGAAAAAAAAAATTTGGTGAAAATAAATATCTAATATGTTTAAATGAACATACAAACGCACCTGTTGAACAAATGATTTATTCAGTTGCAACTCGATGTCTGATTTGCTCAACACAACCTGTGCAACAAACCGCCCAACAAAACGCAATTGACGTAGAATGAGTTGTTGTTTCTCCTCGTATTCCTTTTGCTCCTTAAAATGGATAGAAAAAAAAGATCATAATATTAAGACGGGTGGAAAGAAGCATGAACCCCTTTCTTTGTACGAATTAATCAAACCAAAGCTGCTAAAAAAATATTTCTATCTACGTTTACGTAGAGTTTGTGTTCGATGAAGGAGTGTTCTCTATTGAAACAAAACGCAACACTGTTTGACATTCAATAAAACACACTCCTCCGCAGAATGAAGCGTTTTGATTTCGGCAGAAACGAAGTCCCGTGTAAACGTCCTCTAAGGAATACTAGCCAACTGGCAAACTTACTTGTGTTTCTAAACCAAACACAAAATCGTCATCATTAATACTACAATCGTGGTCTTCTACAATCGTCTCACCAATATCTTCTTTCTTCACGGTAGCCGATGTTTCACCATTATGCAATATCAACCTCGTTTTCATTTTCTTCAAGAAGAACGAATTGGGCGAAGGGCTATGACACAAAATCAAGAACACAATTTGGAAAAAGTCTATAGTTATAAGCACCCCTTTGAAAACAACCAAATTCAAATCCACTTTCTCAAAAACTACTCCCTTTATTATGGTAATTCCACTTGTCGAAAGCAGATGTGAAATGTAAAAATGGCTGTGACCCGTTTTTTTATAGTTATTGCATGCAAAAATGAAGTACTTCCAGATTTGATAAGCACGGGTAAAATAAAATCCTGTATCCGCCCATGGGTAGTCTTAACTCCAACAAACCTATAATTTTTCTTGTCAGCCGATACAAATATTTTATGCTTTGTGTCCGTAATGTCTCTCACCATACAACTGAGAAATTCACGTTTCGGTCCAAGACAAATACCTATTGTTGATAAACAATGAAAATTGATGAAATATTACAAGTTAAAAATAAGAAACTCCCAAAATCCAGAGGCGCAACTCAGGGGAGTAGCAAAATTTCAGGAGGAGAATAAGCTATGATAAAAAGCTCATTAACTCTCACAAAATCTAACAGTTAATGACTTTTTAATTACCGTTCACTCTCCTCCTGAAACTTTGCTTGAGTTTGCCTTCTGCAATCCTATTAGATCTTAATTAGTGTATTTTACGGAGTATTACTTTACTTTGAAATAAAACTTAGTTCAACTCGATACACAGAAAACACTGGTTGCGAATTTTTAATATTCATTTATCATGTTTGCGATAATTTACGAAGAAATCGATAAATAACGATAAGCATGTCGTAAGCATTATTCAGTCTCAGAAGTCAGACAAGCATATTCAGACTGAGCTCATAAAATTAATTTTATGAGAAACATCAAGCTTTTCCCAGTCTCAGTTTTGAACTCAGACATCAAGGCATATCCAGGCTTAGCTCATAAAACTATTTTTTATTAAAAAAATCAAAGCAAAAAAATATTTTCATTCATTTATACCTTCTTCTCCGATGAATTTGACATTCAAGAAATCAATTGGAAATGTTTTAATCAACTGGTTCATCGCCGATTCTAGAACTTTCTCACGATTCACCAACACCCGAGTGATATTCCATTCGTTAAAGGAATACCTTAAAAATAAATAATTAAATAAAAATGTGTTCCAGCCAAAAGCAGGGTCAATCCTGAACTCCCCCCTAAAAAAAAGTAAAAAGGTAAAACGAATCATACGTTATAGCCTTTGATTATTTTGAAATTTTCTAAATTTGACTTTTTGTTCGTTGCTGTCAATCAAGGAGAAAACAATTTATGAAAAGCATGAATCGCGATACGTCTTTTCATGAATAATTATGTAACATCACGGAAACGAGACAAAAGTTGTTCGTTTTCTCAAAATTAATTTATTTATGAAAAGCCGTATCCCGCTAAGACGGAGAACGGATAAATAGATAATAGGTTGAAATGTTATAAGCGGACATCTCTATAAAGCGGACAAATTGTTTGCACAACTGTAGAAAGATTCTAGGCAGTTTTAAAAACAGTGGGATAATGATGTTGACTGTAGCCATCCATAACTGTGCTAGCTGAATGCAGTGAAGGATACCAAAAAAAACTCCGGGGAAAGTAATAATTTTAATATGGATTATAATAGGTGTAATCTCTACAAAT
>JAUKWF010000194.1:0-14609 GCA_032356525.1 Eutonina indicans
AGAGCTTTTAGCCTACGGCCAGCTGGCTCTCAAGTCTATTGCCAAGTGTGTCGGTTAATGTGGGAATCTAGGCTTTAGGTACTAATGAAATTATTTCAATTTGGTTGAAAAAGCTAGAATTGACTGATACAAAATTATTAAAAGACTAGTTCACTCAGAGCTGATGGGCTAATCTGATTAACTATTACACTAATAGTATATATAAAAGTATACGTACTATTTTTTACGACAGATATAACGAGGATAAATTAAAAATAGTATATAAAAAGGGGTTATAATGTGTACTCTGCGTTATCGGATCTATCGCCCTTCTGCAATGGATTGGGTTATTCTTGGTCTTTCCTCTTTCCATAGCACTTTGAGCTCATTGTTTAGTCGAGTATATCCATTGAGTGTGATGTATTTGCTGCTTTTTGCTGCGGGTGGTCGCCATCTGCCCATAAAAGAGTTCATCGCTTCAAGTGAGTGTTTAATGTGGAGTTTTTCGTATAGAGGTAGTTTGCTGGATTGTTGAGTTATTTAAAACCAGTAGAAGGTAGAAAAATATTAAAGAAATCGAAATGTAGCCGATATAATAGTTATTGAGTGATATATGGCCGGTGAAATGCAAACAGAACAGATACAGCAAAATCGAATAGAGAGCTATACCGCTGGACTGCCAAGTGCTGTTCAAGGGGCTAATGGTGCTCAATTTGCCTTATTGCTTAGTCTAATCTCTGCCAATCAAAATATCACACCTAGTTTTTCTGTGCCAAACGTGGTCTCTCCTGCTGAGGCTGCTCCAGTAGCGCCTTATTACCCAACTGAAGTAGAAGTGAATAAGCCTCAGCTAGTCGATCGGCTTAATAAGTCAATTCATGAGCTTCGTTTCGGGGATTTTGCCTTCATCAACTCTTTTATTGAAACAATGGCACAGACTCCTCGGCCCAACAACTTGGCTGTTGATGAGTTTGAAAAAGTTGCATTAATGTCTTCAGGTAAGCTGATGTTGGATCATATAGGTATCGCTAGAGGATCAGTTAATTTAGCAGCTTAAGGTCGTCATTAAATGGGCGCTACGTTTACCAAGTAATAAGCTCTTTAGTGTCTTGCTCAATTTTCCACCATTTTTCTTGATCATCTTCCTCATTCCAGCTTGCCTGGACACATCGAATTTGCGTATTTAATGCTGTTGATGCAGAAAGAGCGCATTCTAGATCATCTTTCCAAGGTGTGTTGTTTGATTTAAACCAGAGACTGGTCCATGCCTTTCCCGATACTTTTCCTTGAATTAATATTTGTACCGAGTGTTCCATATAGTTTACTGATAACTCAGTGGAGTGCTCTTTTTCGCGAGTAATAGTTACATTATCAAAAAGTGAGTTTAACCATGCTGTAATGTCGTCTAAATGAGTGCTTTTAATGTAAATTTCAATATCGGGTTGACTGTTAGTGTTCATGATGAAGTCCAAATGGTGCGCTGATCGTATATAAAAAGAAACGGCTGATTATGCATATTAAACTGAGTGCCGCTTCTTCAGTAAGTTCTCTATGAAATCGTATTATCTATTTTTGAGCGTAATTATCCATCATAATCCTTGTATCCACACAATTTAAATGCCGCCTTAGTTTTAGTGAAAAGGTTTGGGTTGCTATTATTGTATCTGAGTCTTGTTGCATGACTGGGGCATAATGTCCTTTGTCAAATAAGTGAGTTACCTTCATCGGTATCTGTTCAATGTTATCGTGAATTCTATGTCGTGGATGCCCCAGCGTTTTTGGTATTTCCAGGGTATCCACTACGTTGTATATAAGGGAGCATGTGATTAAGTCCTAAAGGCCTCTGGTGCACAGGGTTTTATGTGATTGAGGCAATGGTTTATCCAAAGGGCTCGCCACTCATTGCATTTTTTTTCGCGGATTTGGCCCTTTAGTTATCAACAGAGAACATTTTGAGACCTAATCGCATGTTCCTAAGCTAGATCTCTTATTTTTAATATCGAGTGGAATGAGGATTAAAATATACCTTTTTTTCTTCGGTAAGTGATATTATGTGCCAAATTTTTTTAAGGATTGTAATGATGGGAAAAGGATTGTGGGTTGCTGGTATTGCATTGGTTTTGGGTGGGGGTTATGGCGCTGGAGTCGCGGTAACGAGTAAGCAGGTCAATAATCAATACGATAATATTGTCAGCGCGGTACGAGAGAACTATGTTGGCGTCGCAGATGTTACTAGTGAGACAACCGATGGGTTCTTTTCATCATCAGCCTTGCTGAAACTGGATTTTTATGACGTTCCCGCTGAAGTAGAGGATTGGACTGGCTCTAGTTCAGTTACATTTGATATTAACTTTAAACATGGCTTTTTAAAGAGTGCCAGTGCGTTAACGTTGTCTGAAGGGCAACTGCGCGAAAAGTTGAAGACTTATCAAATTAACGGAAGCGATCCTGTATTAAAAGTAAATTCTACTTTTCAATATGATTTATTCGCAGGAGCGGTTACAACACGCGGTGAAATCAAGACGGATGGTTTTAAAATCGTTCGTGAAGAAGATATTTATGATATAGGCTCAGGTAATGGTACGTTTGAGCTAAAAAAGAAAGAGGCAGTATTCAATTTTAAGATTGCTCCAAGTGACGTCACCGTTAACGATGTGAAAATAGCGTTAGGTGACATTTTACTGGAACAAACAGCGGTTGCTCAAGGCGATGATATTCTTACTGAGAAATTGCCTAAGATGAGCTCTGGTAGCGTTGTTTTGACTGAGCTTAAGGTGTCCTCTGAAATCGTCGATGTGAGTTTAAAAGAGCTGGCTTTAAAAGCTTCTCAGAGCCTTAAGTCTGATAGAGCTGAGCTATTAGCAACTTACTCTGGTAAAGAAATTTTAGTGGAAAATGCAGGTGGCAAGTACGCTTTTTCTGATCCCGAATTGTCTTTTCGTTTTAATGTAGACTCTAGTGCTCTAGTGAGTATGGTTGAGCAGTTTCAAGAGATACAAGCACAGAGTAAAGGTCGTTTAGATAACCCAATGTTGTTGCTACCAGCGGTAGGGGAAGTGACAAAACAAGGGATGGAAGTCGATATAACGAAGTTATCGCTAACAGCGGGAGGGGCTTCGGTGTTAGGTGA
This sequence comes from Eutonina indicans, assembly GCA_032356525.1. NCBI lineage: Eukaryota > Metazoa > Cnidaria > Hydrozoa > Leptothecata > Eirenidae > Eutonina > Eutonina indicans. Next base: position 3,110 of record JAUKWF010000194.1, read on the forward strand.
TGCTTCTTTAGTGATGTCTCCTTTTTCGATAGAAGAAATCATGTTGGATCGAGAGGCAATCAAGAAGAAGGCAGATCTGGATGCGAAATTAACTATTCCTAAGCAATTTCTAGCTCAGGTTCCAGGGTATGATCCGCAGCAGTTAGGGTTTGTTGTTAGCATGGGGTTTTTGGTTGATAACCAAGAGAGCTATGATATGAAGATATCGATGAAGGATGGTCAATTAGAGATAAATGATCAGCCAATGCCGTTTTGATAGACCGGCGCTTAGGTAACTAAGCGCCAGCTTTTATGAACTTAACTGGATTTTACTTGTTTATTGGTATTAATCTTTTTATTTGATTTAGTTTTTTTCTTACTATTGATTGCTTTAGTTGCTTTAGTTGCTTTAGCTTTGCAGTGTGCTTTTACTTTAGAGCCATTTTTTCGTTTGTATTCTTTGACCCAACTGCATTGATTATTTTTTGTAGAACAGCTGCTTTGGTTTTGAGCTTTACAGGGAGATGAGGCCGCATGTGTTTGTGAGTTATAGGTGAGCAATAAAGAACAGCTTATAAATATTGCGGATATTTGTATCTTGTTTATGGTCATTGGAAATACCTTACTTTATTAGAGTTGAAAATAGGTTCAACAATCTCTTAAGGTAAAGAACTGCATTGGTGCCCTGTTCGAATTCCGTTCTGGAACTATTCATATCCAAGCGAATTATATAGAACACAATACATTTTGACAATTTTTGTTCATTTTAGGTTAAGATTTCTCCAAAGGATTACAATGACAGCTTATAAATTAAGCATCGTTCTCTTATTTATATGTATCTCAAGACTGGTAAGTGCTGTTGAATGGCAGATGCCTTTGGCTAATCCAAAAGATAACTTGCACTCTCGTTTGGCCGCTCAATTTGCAGATGAAGTGAAACTAAGAACTCAGGGACGTGTCATTATTCAAACTTACCCAAATGGTAAGTTGTTTAAAGGTGATCAGATTTTCGGTGCAGTTAAACGCGAGCTGGTGCCGATTGGTGGACGTTTAGCATCTTCACTCGTTGCAGAGGATCGTACCTTTGAATTGGATGCTATTCCTTTTTTAGCGACTACTTACCTGCAAGCGTTTGAATTATATAAAGCTTCAAAACCAACTATGGAAGATATTCTAAAAAAGAAGGGTATTAAGCTCTTATACTCGGTTCCTTGGCCTCCACAAGGTATATATTCAAGGGTGCCGATTGAGAGCGTCTCTGATTTTGAAGGGCTATCTTTTCGCCCTTACAGTGCAATGACTTCAACTTTGGGAAGGTTGTTAAAGACCAAAGAATTTATTGTGCCGGCTACAAAGTTGAGTAGATCTTTGAAAAAGAAAAAAATTGATGTGATGTTCGCTTCTGCAATTACGGGTATTGAATTGAAATTGTGGAAGAGTTTTAAATTTTGGTATGACATACAGGCATGGATTCCAAAAGATATGGTCGTTGTTAACTTGAAATACTGGAATAGTTTATCTTTTCAGGATCAAAAAGAGATTACTCGAGCTGCTAGAAGTGTAGAGAATTTCGGTTGGGTTTCTTCTAAGCAAACAGCCAATCAATCCAAATTACTGCTGCAAGATAAAGGGGTCGCAGTGAGTGTCATTTCATCAGAATTCCAGCAATCACTTAATGATATTGGCGATACACTTACCAAGCTCTGGTTGGGGCGGATGGGAGATAAAGGTCGATATTTACTGGAAAAGTATTCTAGGCCGTAAGTATATTTGTTTTAAATAGGGAGCAAAGTGGTTGAGACAAAACCATGCACCACTTTATTTATAACGCGATTGTTTTTATTGGCAATTATCTTAGCTAGTATATCTTGTGTTGAAATCATCTTGCCAATAAGACGCTCATAGCTGTAATTTTTAACGGTACTAATGCTATCGCTATTACTTAACAAATAGAGCTTTCCTTCGGGGGATTTTGCGTTATTTAAGAGCCAGTTAGCGGTCTCTAGGTTTCGGGCGGAGTTATATACCTTTTGTTGGTCTATTTCGTCTAAGATAAAAAATTCATCTTGAAAATTGTAGGAAGCATGGAGCATTCCGGTTATTCCTATAGTAAATGCAAAAACTCTGTCTCCCTGGTAGTCACTAGAAAAAGCTAACTTTAGTGCATCATTACCATAATTGTTTTTTAATTCAGCAAATTGGGTTTGTCGAGGAAGGGAGAACACCTGCTGGGAGCGGTGTGGGATATTGGTTCCCTTTGGGGCTTTACTAAGCTCACGAGGGTTGCGTTTATACAGCTTTTTCATTAGTTCTAAGGCTTGTTGGTTCACTTGCGTAATATGGATATCAATCACCATATCCAGCTCAGATTTAGCTAAAAACTTGATATTAAAGCCGCCTGAATTAGTGGCGCATCCTGCTAGTGAGACTAAAATGGTTAGTAGAATAAGTTTGGAAAGGGTTGGTATTTTAAACACTTATGAATTACCTGAAAGCGGACATGGCTAAGATACTCATTAGACATTATTAAGAATAAGAACTCAATCATGTTTATAGTGAAGGGTATAAAGAAGTAAATATAGTATTTTCGGCGCGCGAAATTTATAGCGTATAGTTGCCGTTTTTAGAGAGGAAGTATATGAAAGAGCAAACAGTAGATTTGACGGCTATTAGAAGAGATTATAGGGGAGAAGCCCTGTCTCGTGCTCAACTGGAAGAGAATCCTTTTCTCCAGTTTAAGCTGTGGTTTGAAAGTGCTCAAGGTGCTAGGTCGGATGATGTATCTTCCATGACACTAGCGACAGCTAACGCTGAAGGTATGCCGTCTGCACGAATTGTTTTACTCAAGCATTATGATGAGTCGGGATTTTGTTGGTATACTGATTATGAGAGTCAAAAAGGTCAAGATTTACTGGCAAACCCGCAAGCGGAAATTATGTTCTATTGGTATGGATTAGAGCGTCAGGTGCGAATACAAGGTGCTGTTCATCGTTTGGATGAGACGCAGGCAGAGCAGTACTTTCAGAAGAGACCTAGGGCAAGTCAGTTAAGTGCAATGGCTAGTTGGCAAAGTAAGGCGATCGCTTCAAGAGGTGCATTAGAGCAACAGGTTGATGAGTTAACCCGCTTGAATGCTGATGTTGACAATATGGTTAGGCCCGAGCGCTGGGGAGGATTCTGTTTAGTGCCTACTCAATTTGAGTTTTGGCAAGGTAGAGAGAGCCGGTTACATGATCGTTTTCAATATGTCCGCAATGGTGAGCAGTGGGAAATTATCCGTCTGCAGCCTTAATGTGGATAACATCTTTAAAAAGTGGAGGTGCAATGAATATTACTTACCATGCTGTTGGTAATCAACCTGATGCCGCCGTGATTTGGTTACACGGGTTAGGGGCAAGTAGTGATGATTTTATTCCGGCGATTCCCCATTTACATTTACCGAAAAGATTATCCATCCAATTTATATTTCCACAGGCTCCTGATCAACCAGTGACAGTGAATAACGGCTATTCTATGCCATCTTGGTATGATATTACCGCTATGTTACCGCGACGGGCGATCGATGAAGCGCAGCTGCAGCAGTCGGTTAATCGTATTGAGCAGCTTATACAAAAGTTAAAAAGAGAAGGTGTATCAGCCTCGAGAATTATTGTGGTTGGCTTCTCCCAGGGCGGAGCGGTGGCGTACGAGGTGGCATTGAATTCAAAGGAAGGTATATCAGCAGTAGCAGCAATGTCGACTTACTTGCCGAAGAAAGTAGAGATTAAAAAACCGTCCCCATTAAATATATTATCCATTCATGGTGAGCTGGACTCAGTAGTGCCTATTGAGCTAGGGCTAGATGCAGTGAAGAGTTTGGCTGAGTTTGGCCTTAAGCCAGAGTGGCGCACATTTAGAATGGAGCATGAAGTCAGTTTAGAGTCTTTGGCCTGTTTAGGGGCTTGGATAACTCAATGTTTAGAGGTTAAAAATGCAAATATCACTTAATAGCGTCGTTTACTTTCACTATTCTCTTTTGAATGAGAAAGGTGGGGTTATAGAAACATCTAAAGGAGAAGAGCCTGTTATTTTTATACAGGGCAAAGGGCAGATTGTAAAAGGGCTTGAAGCTGCAATGTTTGGTAAAGCCGAGGGCAATCAGTTCCAGACTAAAATCAAGGCTAGCCAAGGATATGGAGAATGTGACGAAGATAAAGTGTTCGATATATCTATTGACGATATTTCTGATGTTGGTTCCTTAGAGATTGGTACGTTATGTCAAGTGACAACCCCTGAAGGTGAGCAGGCATTAGTACAGGTTATTCAATTGACCGATACTTTGGTGACTGTCGATAGTAATCATCCCTATGCAGGAGAAGATTTAAAGTTTTCTATTGAGATAGTTAAGGTTCGCCAGGCTACAGAAGATGAGTTAACAGCTGGAAAAGCTTTAGGGTAAAGCTGAGTAATTAATAAATATTCATGAAATGGCTGCTATTTAAGCGGCCATTTTTTTTTGCCCAAAAAACCTTAACGGAAATATCTATACCTTTTCTTGCCATTCTAAATCTCCAATGTGCACATTTAACCACTCAAAACCGATGCGTTTAGCTACAGCAGATACGCCATCAAGGCTTTTAAATTCTCTTTCTTGACTTCCTCTTTGTAGATCTAAAGTCATTACGTTGTCGTCTTTTGTAATGAATTTTAATGTCCAGCCTCTAGACATTGAAATAGGAATTGCTTGGCAAGAATCAAATACACCCGCGTTAAAAAGTAATCTTATTTCTTTTTCTTGCATTGTCTTAATTCCTCTTTGAGTGATCTAAATTTGAATAAAAATATTATATCAAATCCACAAAAAAAATCAAAAAAATATTTATTGTAACCAATTGAAATGTAACGATTTTTAAAATAAATTTAGTTAAATATTTACCACTTATTTTTTTTTTTAACTTATTGATTTTAAAGGTATTTAAATAACAAGTAATTAGATTATTGACTAATCATATTGAAATAATGATTAAATTTAAGGAGTTTATTATTTATCCGTATATATTGTGTTATTAGTTCTGTCTAAATATCGGGAAGAGATTAATAAGAGGTCGATTGATCGATTGTTGAAAATAAATATCGCTAATAAAAAAAGAAAAGGTAAAATGCGCGTTTAGTTTTTAGATCGCTCTGTAAGCTCACTTTTATAGGGCTATTTCTAAGTTAGTTTTAAGATGGTTTTTGAGATAGTGTTAATGGAATGGTTTTTCTTGGGTAGTATGTTGTTAGTTGCTTTCGCCGTTAGTTTTAGCGTGAGTAACCATCGCCATATTAAGGTGCATAGGCGATTGCTTAGCACGGGTTTGGCAGTAGAAAGCGATAGATTGAATAATAGAGAGCGGGCGTTTTTAAATGTCCTCACCAATACGGTAGGTTCCAAACATTACGTCATGGGGAAAATTAAAGGCTCTGATTTGTTAGAAATTGACTGTTCTTTTATTCAAAGAGGGAAAATGTCCTTCAGATCTTTTTCCCAGTACTATTTTGATTTTATTGTGTGTGACGTTGAAACTCATCAGATAGTGTGTGCGGTAGACTTAAAAAAGACAAAAGGTGAGAAATTGGTAAAGCGTTGGCATAAAAGAATGTTAGAGCGTTTTATACAACAGTATTGCCTGTTAACCAATTTGCCGAGATTGGTTGTACCATCGCAAAGAGGTTATGAGTTAAATGAATTGATCGAGAGGTTTGAGGCTGTGATTATTTCATCAGATGGCGATAACCTCGTTCAATAAACGGATACTAGGCTAAGCTATAAGAGGGTGCTATTTAAAAGAAGGGGCAGTGTAGAGTAGAATAGCCCTACACAGGTAAGCCGATCTAGCTCGTTACAATAATAATTCTAATTGCTTCTAATTTCAGTTGTAAGCTTGATGCGTACTGTTGCAGTGATTGAAGGGTATCTTCCTGATATTGAATTTCGATCTCTCGTATATTTGGATTGACTTTAGAAAGGGCTTTAAGTCGCTCGATTTCTTCTTGCATCAGCCCATTTATACTTGATAGGGCTTGATCTATCATTTTAGGCTGCTGCTTTTTCGCAATCGCATTAATTTTCTCGATTTGCCCTTCGATTTGCTCTCTCGCATGTTTAACAAGGTTTTGAGCTGTTCTGGCGGGGACTCTTTGAGCTAATGTACTGATATTGTCGACACTCAGTACCGCAGATAAATCATTGTCATTTGAGTCTAGCAGAATACGGTGGATACCTTGCTCAATATATCGATTGATCTGTAGTGATTTAGGTGCGGCGCAATGAGGAATGAATATTCCCTCCACTAGCAGTGTACCCTCTTTTAGAGGGGGAAGTTTGATGGTGCAAAAAGATGTATTCCCGTACTCTCCGCTCAGCATCATATCGATTCCACCAGTTACTAGGGGATGCTCCCAACTTAAAAAGTGTAAGTCATCCCTTGTTAGGGCCTGTTCTCTACTCCACGTCGCAGTTATGCCATCTTCACTTAAACCGGGGAAGTGATGGGTTTTCATATGATCACCTGGCTGAAGTGTCATGCTGTTCTCATCGTACTTTTGTACATCGACACCAAAATAATCACATAGGCGTTCAATGTATTTTGGTAAAGTAGCAGTGTCGCTAGCTTCTATTACCTTTTCGATAATTTCATTGGCTGGAATTGCTCGACAAGAGTTGAGCTCCAACATTTTATCTCTACCGGCGTGTAATTTTTCTTCTAGGCTTTGTCGCAGTGTTTTCGTTTCTGTAATCATCGCTTCAATTTGAGCAGTATCACGACAATTGAAATTATGGATTAGTTCTTGAGAGAAGTGATCAAATAATTGCATGCCAATAGAGCTGCTCTTTTCAAAAGCATTAGCTCCTTGATGATACCAATCGAGCAGAACGTGCTGGGCACTATCTTCATAATACGGAATGTGTATTTGAATGGTATTTTTTTGACCAATACGATCGAGTCGCCCTATCCGTTGTTCCAGTAAATCAGGGTTTAAAGGTAGGTCAAATAAAACAATTTTACTGGCAAACTGAAAGTTCCTACCTTCACTGCCTATTTCAGAGCAGATCAATAGTTGTGCATTATCTTCTAAGTTCGCGAAGTAGGCAACAGCTCTGTCTCGATTAATTAATGACATCCCTTCATGAAAAGCCGCTGAGCGAATACCTTCCCTCAATCGTAAATGATCTTCTAGTTCAATAGCGGTTTCAGCTTTGGCGCAAATTAATAGTATTTTTTCATAGCGGAATTCTTTTAACCAATCGACAAGCCAATCAATTCTAGGATCGTTGAATAACCAATCGTTACCTAAGATTAATTCAGGCTGTAGCTTTTCGTCTACGTTTATCTCTGCGGCGATCGCGTCGTATAAATCAGGCTTTGTTAATGGGTGTGGATGAAGTTCACGCCCAGGGAAACCACTAATAGCAGCTCTAGTATTTCTAAACAACACTCTGCCAGTTCCATGCTGATCTAATAAACTTTCAATCGTTTTATCAATCATCACATCGACGTTTTCAGGTGTGAGGTCGTTTTTCAATTTATTGAATTGACCCGTCTCTAAATAAAGTGATAATTCCTGGTCAAACTTACCCGATAGAATATTTTGTTCAGCATCATCAGACTGAAGCTGTTCAATAAACTGGCTGAGTGGTCGGTAGTCTTGTTCTTCGGATTTAAATTTATTGATATCATAGTAGCGATCTGGGTCTAATAGTCTTAGTCGTGCAAAGTGACCTTCTTGACCGAGCTGTTCAGGGGTCGCTGTGAGTAGCAGTAGTCCCGCCGTTTTTTGTGCTAATAATTCAACTATTTGATATTCAGCGCTGGCACTTTTTTCAGACCATTCAAGGTGATGTGCTTCGTCGACAATGAGTAAATCCCAATGAGCAGATTCCGCTTGAGTAACCCGGTGCGGATTATCAGTAAGAAAATCTAAGGAGCATAGAATTAATTGAGATGTTTCGAAAGGGTTAACGTTTTGTAGTTCTTCTGGGATGACGTCATCTTCAAGTAAATCTAAGTCGATATCTCGCGGTGTGTCTTCAAGAGCAATGCATCTGTTTTCATCCAGTATAGTAAACATGAGATTGAATCGGCGAAGCATTTCTACCAGCCATTGATGGACTAAGCTATCAGGTAAAATGATTAAAACCCGATTTGCGCGTTCAGTGACTAATTGTTGGTGTAAAACTAACCCAGCTTCAACTGTTTTACCTAGGCCTACTTCATCGGCGAGTAGTACTCGAGGTGCATGTCGATTAGCAATTTGCGAAGCTAAATAAAATTGGTGCGGCAGCAGCTGTACTCTTGGTCCTAATAGTCCGCAAACGCCGGATTGCTGATGAGCAAAATGGTGCTTTAGAGTTTCTACCCTTAATTTAAATGACTTTATCTTATCAATTTGCCCTGCAAATAGACGTTCTTGGGGTTTACTAAAATGAACGAAACTGTCCAATTCTATTTCAGCGAGGCTAACCTGAGTACCAAAATCGTCAATACATTGATAAATAAAACACCCGTTATGATCAAGCCGTTCTTCGATGATATAGCTCATACCTTGTTGATCATTAACACGTTCATTGATGTTATAAATAACTCTGCTCAGGGGAGCGTTATCGATTGCATAAGTTCTGCGTTCAGCAACCGCGGGAAAGCTAACTTCGATGCGGCGATTTTCACTGGTAACAATAATACCTAATCCAAGCTCTGATTCTGTGTTACTGATCCAGCGTTGACCGGGTACAAATTCTTCAAATATCATGTTTTTATCCGTATTTCATTTGACTCTTCTATCTAGTTTAGAAGTAATCAGCTCTCAATGTGTAAAAATATACGATCATCAATGTGGCAGTGTCTTATCACTGATGAAAAATATAATGTTAGCTTTCGGTCAAAATTAAAACCGAAGGGTGGCGTATTAGGCTTTTGCTAATGTCTATAAATTATTCCTATTTTTTTCTTCAATCCATTGCGACATATATTTAGTACTTTTTTGATGGTGATGTCGCAGTAGTAAACCGGTGAAATTACGTTTTCTTACCTGTTCGAAATCTTTCAGTAGGGCCGCTACTTTTTTATATAGACGCTGTTGCAAATGGCTGGCGTTGTAGCGCTGAATAAGAATTTGTTCGCAAGATAAAGAGGCTATCTGCCAATCTGCCTCAGATTGATATAACTGTACTGCATTATTTGCGATTTCATCAGTAGCATTGGCAATCGAGCCCGGCCATTTTACTTCATTTGGTAGCATCCCTTCAGCACCGACTTCTGTCGTGATTGATGGTGTAGCGCAAATCATTGCATCAGTAAATTTACCTTTTATACCAGCACCAAAGCGTAAGGGGGATAGGCAAATTTTAGCATTTTGCATCACAGCAACAGCATCTTCTGCCCAGCCTTTAATAAGAAACCCTTCCTTAGGATTGTGCAAATTCGTGACTTTTTTCGCTGGGTATGCTCCGTAGATGTGCATTTCTGCTCTAGGCAGTTTTTTCCGGATTTTGGGCCATATCGCTGTTTTTAACCACAGAACTGAGTCCCAGTTGGGAGCATGACGAAAATTACCAATAGTGATGAAATGTTCCCTTTGTTTAAAGCCGAGGTTGTTGGTGACAACAGGCTCCAACATAAAAGGCAAATCGAATAACAGTTCTGCAGGTACACAAAACTGATGTCTCAATAGTTTTGTTTCTACATCGGATATCATCAATGTTAGATCACACCGATAGATAGATGCTATCTCTCTTTGACAGAGGTCGGTTTCAATCATACCTGAATATATAGTGTCGAAATGATTAAATTGGTGATCAAATTCACGCTTGTTTTTTACGTGTTCTTTTAGCCTTGTTTCTCTCTCTGCTCTTAAACTATGCAAGTCTTCGGTATTGAGTATGCGAAGTGCATTAGGGCATTGTTGCTCAACTCTCCAGCCAAACTGCTCCTCCATCATGAAACGGTCGAACATAACGATATCGGGTTGTAATTCATCAATCCACAAATCAAAGCTGGTTGAGTTTAATTCAATATTCTTTTCTTCTATCTCGTATTGCTTTAAATCTTCCCGATGCTCACCAAGTGACGAAGGACTTGCGAAAATAACACGTCGACTTGAGCGTTTAAAAAAATGGATGAGTTGCATCATTCTTGAACCAGCCGCTGAAGATTTAGGTTCTGGCCAAACATAACCTATAATTAGAACAGTAGCCTGATTAAATTCATGACAAATGTACATATAAAAACAACCTGTGAATGATAAATGTAAAACATTCAGACTATGACGCTTAAATTACAGGTCGTAAGTCATCAAAAAATATCAGCCTATTTTACTATGATCAGAGGCGTAATTAAACGAAGGGAAGATGGATTAATTGCGACAAAAAAACATAATTGAAAATCTTTATGTTAATTCAATAATAAGATGATTATTTTATTGTCTTGTTTGTTTAGTAAATGAACAAAGGGGTGTTTTATGGCTAATTTTGAAGCTCCTGTAAAAGAGATGCTGTTTATTCTGCAATCGGTACTTAATGCACAAGAGCATTATTCATCTTTAAGTATTGAAGATCTGACACCTGATATTATCAAAGCTGTTATCGAAGAAGCGGCTAAGTTTTGTGAAAAAGAATTGGCTCCATTAAATTCGATAGGAGACCGAGAAGGTTGTGAATTTAAAGAGGGCGAGGTCAGAGTTCCATCAGGATTTAAAGAGGCCTATACCAAATATGTTGAAGGCGGTTGGCCCTCTTTAGCCCAAAGTGTTGACTATGGCGGGCAAGGTTTACCCCATTCGATATCGTTACTGATAAATGAAATGATTGGCACTGCAAATTGGTCTTGGGGAATGTACCCAGGGTTGAGTCAAGGTGCGATGATGACATTATTTAGCCATGGCGACCAGCGGCAGAAGGACCTGTACCTATCAAATCTAATTTCAGGAAAGTGGATGGGGACAATGTGTTTAACAGAGTCTCAATGTGGAACGGATTTAGGTCTGGTAGAAACGAAAGCTGTAGCGCAATTAGGGAATGAATATTTACTGTGGGGGAGTAAAATTTTTATTTCCGCTGGCGAACATAATATGACTGAAAATATTGTGCATATAGTACTTGCCCGAATCGAGGGGGCAGGTCCAGGAATTAAAGGATTATCATTATTTCTAGTGCCGAAGTTTTTATCAAGTAATGGGACGTGCAGTGAGAGGAATGATGTACATTGCACGGGCATCGAAGAAAAAATGGGTTTACACGGCAGTGCGACTTGTAGCTTAAGTTTTGAGGGTGCAACAGGATATTTAATAGGCGGGGAAAGTGAAGGCATCCAAGGGATGTTTACTTTTATGAATGCAGCGAGATTGGGAACCGCTATTCAAGGCTTGTCTCACACTCAGTGGGCATTTCAACAGTCATTAGAGTACGCGCAAAACCGTCGGCAAATGCGGCAATGCTGTTCACTTAAGTAAAAAATAGCATAAACAAGTAAAATCCAGTATTTATTTTGATGCTGGATTTTTTTGT
>JAUKWF010000195.1:0-14564 GCA_032356525.1 Eutonina indicans
GTTATAAAGTTTTTTAAACAGACAATTTTTGTTTATCGGCTCCACACTTATATTTGCCGCCATTATTGTTTTCTGTTATTTAACGATTTTCCGTAAAACTCAAAAGTCAAAAACAACATAACGAAACACCCGTGTTGCAGATTTCGCCTGTACAGCAACTAATTAAATTGGTTTTGCCTTATTCCCAAAATTTGACATCTCAGACATCTGACGTCTCAGACGTCTTAGGGTTCTCAGACCTTTTCAAGATTGTCTCAGACTAGTCTAGATTTTTTAACTTATTCTTAAAGGGGAACTGAGGTCAAAAATTTGTCATCATTTTTTTTTGTAAATATATAAGAGTTTGTCTGGGTGGTCATTTTAAGCTATACCAAACAATTTATTTTTTATTTAAATATATACGGAAAAAGAGCAGTTTTTAGTTTTGTGAGTTGTAACGTCATCTCCGAACATCATTTGCCGTGTAGTATAGCAAAAGTGCAGAAAAGAAACAAAATGTCTGATTGTGAGAGTTTTACTTTGTTTGATCTATCAGAATTTTCTTGCGTTTTTAATTGATTGATATTATAAATATTCAAAGTGACCTAATCTAAAAATTATATAGATTTGACATTTTGGTATGAAGTTTTTTTTAACACACTACACAACAAAACGTAAAACTATATTTACTTCTCAACACACAAAAAAAAAAAAACGATTAATGAAATTGATTATCGAATAAGTTAGAAAAGAAGTGCTTTCTTTATAATAAAAGAAGTGTTTTGTTTGTGTTTACTGTTCGATCAAAACTAATATATGTTATATAATACGCTGTATAGACAGTAAGAAAAGAGTTAAAGATGTACAGAGTTTACGTCTGTTTTTTCAAGAGATTTTGTAAATATTAAAAATGCAATATTTCGAGAAGTTTTTTTGAATTTTTTTTTACTAACAATTAGAAATGCTCCCTAGAAGTTTTTGCAATGTAAACTTTGACATCTCTGAGATTTAATTTTGAGAATTTTAACTGTGAAATCTGTGAAATTGTCTTCCTTTAAGGTAGTTTTAAATTTGTTCAAAAAATTTGTACTAATAATCACATGTTCACAAGGAAAATTTTGTTAACTTTTTAAATTTTAAAAAGCGAACTGAGGAATAGGAATTTAAACTTTGCATTGGAAAATTACATACTGCTCAGCTTTTAACATTTAATCAAATCTAAATTGAGCCTGAAAGATCAAAGACACCAACAGTTTTATTGAAAGTAACGCCTTTCTTATTCAGCATATTCCGATACCTTTAATGTGGAAAACCAGAGACAAAGTTATAACCCACAATAAAAACATTTGAGACCCATGAAAAGATTATGACCCACAACAATAAATTAAATTACGAAAAAAAATTGGATACCCACAAGAAAATTATGACCTACAATAAAAATTGTGACCCAGGAGTAAACAAAATTTAACCACAAAACCCATGCAATCATTGCGACCCATTAACCCACGGGACCCATTAAGCCATTAAGCCAAGCCACCCAATAAGCCAAGCCACCCATCCATGCAACCACAAAATCCATGAGATTTTTATACTTTTAAACTTCTGCTATCATTGCCAAAAATTCAACAGTACCTACAGTAAAATGAGACGCTAAACATTTGCAGCAATTAGTAAGGAGCTAAATGAATTATTGAATTATTGAGATAATTCCTCCTTAAAACGATCAATGAATACATGAATACAATAAATACATGCACATAGTGGGCCCACTTAAACAAGGCACCTCATCTTTGAAGCCCAGACCCCCTGTAAAATAGAAAATTGAGATTTAAGTTGACTGATGTTAGCTTCAGATCATTGTATATATACAATCAGTGAGGACCAGAACAAATCATTGATAGGAATTATCCTTTTATTTCTCAAAACATTGATGAATACTCGAGAGAGAATCTACATTAGCCATGTAGCAAAAACTTTTTAAGGAGGAGTTATAATAATTAATAAGTCATTATCTTTTTTATTTTTTATTTTGAGTTTTTAATCATTGCTTACACGTCTCCTGAAATTTTGCTACACATCTAGATACACCTCTAATACTTTAGTATTGTACATATGCATTTTTAAATGTTAAAAACATTGGTCTTTTGTATATTTGTATATACTGTATATCTTTTTACCATCCAGAGTATTGATAATAATATGAAGTCAGTTGGTAAAATGTTTTAGCCGAGTAAGAAATAATGGAAAAAGTTAAAGTAAGTTATACTCATTATGTAAATAATTACATAGTTCTGGGTATAAAAAGGGTAGATGATCTATTAGAAAATATAGTTTTTTGTAGTTGACCAATGAAATGTAACGCTGTTCTGTCATTATGAATTTTCTTAACCCATCAATGTTCAAATGGATTTGTCTTACTTGTAATTATATTTTACAAGACTTTAAATATAATGCCAGATTTCCTAATTTTTGCCAAAAATACATTTTTGAATTTTTGACCTCTATTGATTGTTTTTCTTTTTAGAATCATGATTCGCCTTTGTTTGCAAGTTCGCAAACTAAAGGTTTACCGAACTTGCCACCACTTCCAACAAACTCAAGTGAATCTGACTTGTACAAGGTATTTTATTATTCTATTGTCATGGTTCACAGGACTGGAACCACATACCATTGTGTGTGCACATGTATTTTGGGAGTGAATGATATCAAACTTTGTTTATAAGGCATGTTATCAACATCAGACTATTTGTTCCCGTGGAGGCCTATAAATTTTTTTGTTCTTTATCAATTAAAAAATTATTAGAAATCTTTTGGATTTTAACTTTAAAATATTGATACTGATTATATTTTCAGCAGTTCCCTTTTATCCGTCTGTTTCTATATAAGGCGTGGTAGTGTGGTGGTTATCTCCCTTGACTCCCGCTTAGGAGGTCGGGGTTCGATTCCCACTCTCTGCTGCGATTCGCTTGGCAAGTGAATTTACCTTCGCCCGGGTCAACCTATACCATGTGAGGAAAATAGGTACTATCATGTAAGAGTGATGGGTATATGAGCCAGACAGTGTGGTGCATAGCGGTACTCATTAAGGTACTGCACTAGCGAGAGCGAAAAAACTTTCCCGTGTGGTTTGGGTGCCGCTACATTGTATCATAGGCGTTGTTGTGTCGTGAGCACTCGTCTACGCTGTCTGGTAGCGCTATGATTTCTCCTACCCTTGGATAGAATCTATCTGGGTATTTGAAAAGTTATGTTTGTAAGGTTTCAATTATATATTATGTACAGAATAATCTCATTTAAATTCATTATCGCAAATGAAACGTCAAGTTTTGCAGTTCAGGAAACATTTAGCAAAGGGAAGACGTTTGTACAGATTTGTCTCTCAATTTTATTATTTTTGTCTAGTCAGAGTTGAAAGAAAATCTTGGAATAATTTTTCTTTAATAATAATATTACAGATTGTTAATCGCCATGGGAGGTATCCACCCATCATGAAAACAACATCATGGACAAAGGCAGCACCTTACAAGGAAACACCGTACCACCGCACGCCTAGCGAATCCATTGCTAACAACTACTCACCTTCGGCACAGAACCTCAAAATCAATATGGTTGGTAAGCGGAAGAGGATGGGTCCTACCACCCCTGATATGAACATGAACAACACTGACATGAAAAATCAAAGGAAGAAAGTAAATCTTTCATATAACAGAAAGAATTCGAGAAGTCCTCAAAGGTATTGTATTCTTCATTTTTGCTGGTATTTTTGCTTAAGTCTTCAGGCTTTGTAATATAAATAAAAGAGGCGTGTGATACATCGCACGCCTGGGCTAGCTTTTAGAGCTTTAAGGCGTGTTATTAATCATACGCCTGGAGTCACTCCTCACTAAAGAAAATCACTTTTAGGCATCACGTCTAGACAATTTAAGGCGTGTGTGGAGGCGCTCGCGTGCGATCGCACGCCTTATATTACAAAGCCTGAGTCTTTATATAACCTTTTCAATGTTTTTTTCTAAATTTTTATTTCTTTTCTTAAATTAGTTTTGTTATCAATGTTCTGAATTATTCTAAACAGAGAACTCAGTAGCTCACATTTACTATAACATTTTCATATTTGAAGGGTACATTAAAACATTAAACTAATAATTTCTAAAATCATTTTGGTATTACCTGGTGTATATAATATTTATTATTTATCTTTGTGCATAGTCTACCTATCATTCCAAGTCGACCACTTACACCGAGAGAGCAACTGTCAATAATCAGTGTCAGAGAGAGAGATCAAAATTCAAACTATGTAGAACCAAGCAGACAGGACTTGGAAGTTAGTATTAATAATGATTTAATGCCCAGACAAACTTCGTTATACTCTACAAAATTCTGATTTATATCTGGTTTTTATTTTATCTTATTACCCTGCAGTGTGATTCCTTTTCAATTAGGACGTCAAAAACACTTGTTTGAAAACAAACTAAACAAAATAATGCCTAAATACTAGTTGTACACAATCACCTCTTTTGATTTCATTAACTGTAATTTATTAATTTGGTTTTAGCAGCAGGGTAATAAACAACTTATTAGTCACTCTTTTGACCGTCAATTACGGGAAATTTTTTGTTTTTATAGAGATACTATCATTACATATTCAACGGTATCAACAACGAGGACATTGTACAACAAGACAACACGTTGATTGATAGAGTTCTCAGAGAGAGGCTGGCCATGGATAAATACGACGAGGCCATGGATACGTCCAAATTGGTTGCATATTTAAAAAGGGAAGTTGACGAAGACTATAACTTCAGTTCACGGAAAGCCATAGGTACAGTATAGACACACATCCATTTATTTGGATTTCACTTACTTAAATACTCTATTGTTTTTCGCGCCTTGCTTTTGGTTTTAAGAAAGCCTTGTAAGTTGCTTTGATTTAATTCAAAACAAAGTTTAAAGTCCTTTGAGTTTGGTGTAAAAAAATCACATTAGTTGTACATTTTTGCTAAAATTCTTTGGCCACGATTTGTCTACGATTTTTCCAACTTCGGTTGAGAACACTGTGATGGATGAAAAAATCGCAAACCAAGTGCTAACTTTAAATGTTCCTTTCGAGCTTCGTTTTTTAAGTTGTGACGTGAAGGTATCTTCTCATATAAGTACTAGCTTATATAGGGTCATATTTCTGAATTTCTTTATTTACGAGCGACCATATTTTAACGGTGGATCCTCGTAAAGTTTTTCTGTATTCTTTAATAAATCATTATGCATACGGTATTAATCTACATTATTTTTGTTCTTCCAGTTGATTATATATTAAAAGATGGAACAGAGAGGAAACGCTTGTTCATTTGTTCAGTACCGCAGCCCTACTATGTCAGGTCAGTAATATACACGTATTCATTTTTACCAGCGGAAGATTGAAGTACTGACGTTTTCTGAAATTTTTGCATGATTGCATTGTAATAAAGTTTTTCTTTGTTAGTTTTCTTGGAATCTCTATTAACCTGGAAATCTCTATTAAAACTTGTTCCAAACATAGGAGTTAGGTCACATCTACTGAAACAATAGATAGAAAACAAACAATTTGAAATAAGTCTTCTAAAAATTTCATGGCAAAATTTTTGTGTTATATAAGAATTTTCGAGCTAACTTAGATCCCTCTTTTTAAAGTTTTGTTAGTTTATTGAAAGTTACATCTTCTCGCGTTTTATTCTCCCTATCAAGGTCCCTATAGCAAATATACAGCGTTAACCCTGTCCCTTGTTTTACACACTTGAGCCGTGCAATCTCTCCATTGTAAGCATTTTGTTAATTACAGGTGTTTACGTGCTCCCGTTCCTTGGAGTTGCGCATACAGATATTCTAAAGAACATATACAGAGACACCTGTTCATAACAAACCCAATCATGGCTGCACTACAAAATATTTGGCATAATGAGTAAGTGTTATGTGTATTACTTCAAGTTCTGGAATAAAGTCCGATATTTGTTTGTAGATGGTTTTATATAGTTTGTTCCTTTCAACAACTGTTATGGCTTTCTCTGTTTGTCTGTAATTCGAACTGTTATGATTATTATAAGTATAAAAATATATTATTATTCAAGTAGAGTGTAAAGGTTTCATAATGTAATTTTCGAAATTCAAACTAATGATATTAAAAGTAGATTATAAACACAGGATACAGTAAGCATTTTATTGTATTTTGTTTTATATACACTCGACTCTACAAAGAGAATTCGCTCACTGCCCTGTACAACCCTCGAAATTAGCTTCGGGATTATTTTCGGCGATTTTTCGGACGTGCAAGCACTTTACAACAGCAATTAACGTTTTAATTAATTTTAATTTTTTTTTTTTTAGGTTTTCTTCTTTCCAGTTCGTGGACATTGACAAATTGTACAAGGCAGGCTTACCGTTTACGTTGAAAGGTTTCTCTGAGATTGTGAATGATTTATGTGCAGAAGGAATTCAACACTTGAAAACTAAGTAAGATACAGTGGATGCTGTTTTATCTCCAACTCTCAAGTAACTGAAAATTTCTTGCGTCGGACAAATGGTGTCTCATAAGTTTTGTTATAAAAATTCAATTTAATTGTGAAGCTGCGTCGACTTGAAACAACTTTGTTTGGACATGCCACCTTTGATAACTAACTTACATCAATCCATCAGTGGTTTTCTGTTTTCCTTTTGAATCACTACAAGAAAAACAACAACTATAGAATGCAGTGAATAGCAATTTCCACCACTGAAGACCTTTTGAACCCCTTGAACCATTAGATTCTCAATCCTGTGCCTTAAAACAAATCTGCCACATATCCACAAAACAAAAATATGTCCTGTATTATGCGTAAGATATAAAAACAACAACAACAGTTTTTATTTAAATTTACAACAGCTTTTCAGTAGATAATCATTTTGAAAATATCATTACTGTTAAGCGTGTTAAAGATCAAGATGATTTTTTTTTTGAATTGTTATCATTTTGTTTGTTTTCCAGGTGGATTCCGTCATGTTCTCGATTGTTCAAAGAGATGTCGTTTTGTTGGGAGGGTTTGATACCGAAAGCCGAAAGTGACAGTACACAGCTCATACAGGAGTTCTTCTCGGCTGTATCCACTGTCATGTCGATACAGCTACGCAAAATGGTGTTCATGTCACTGGCCGAATTCTTGCGCTTCTTCCAGAGTTTTTCGGTAAGTTCAATCTCCTCTCAATAAACTTGTTCTCATTCCATCGATCTCTTGTTAAACATGTTCTAGTAGAGTGGTAGGTTTTTGTATTGGCAAATCTTTCGGTAAATTTTCATTCTGTCTGTCTCTAGCTAAACTTGTTTTGATTTAATGAGGCATTGACGAGAATGATTTATCTTGTTTAAAATCAAGACGGACTTAAGAAGAAAATGTTGGACTTGGCGTGCTTGAATGTTCATAAGCATCGCCACAAAAAATGTTATGTTTGATACAACACAAGAGATATTGTTCTTTCTATTGAAATAATATCTGCGTTTTGTTGAAAAGATGATTTTGTTTACACGGAGAAATTAATGCTTTTTTTATGAGGTATTTTTACATACCACAATTCTGGCCTGCCTTGCGAAACAACCACATAGTTGCTTATCGAATTAGCAGTGATTGTCAGTTATTACCACCAAAAGCCTTGTGGAGTTGGTCAACACAGCTTTAAAAACGAAAAACCATTTTAACATGCTATCATGGGTTTTTATATTTTTTTTAGTAAAAGATAATAATTTCATTGGTAAATTATAACATTCCCTTTTATAAAGGTGTAAACATTGTCCCATGTTTATTGGTTCAAAAATGAATATTATCCGGTAAAACTTCTTTTCTTTCAATTTTACAGGCGGGCAACGATTACAATGAACCACATGATCCTTTAGATTTTGTCACAAGACAGGTAAGTGGTTAGTGTTTGTTTGTGTGGATTGGTTGTGTGTTCTAGAAGAATCTCTCAATGTCGAACTGGCAAGGGACTAAAAAATTTGTCCAATTTCGAGAAAGTTCGAGATAGAGAGATGGAAATAGAGAGATTCTAATGTATTGTTTACGCGCCTGAGGTTCAATTCCCGACGAGTACCATTTCTATCCTTTTCAGATTCTTCAGATATGAACGTGGTCTTTATATATTGTCCAAAGTCACCCTGTTTGATTATCTATATTCTTATCCGCTTTTGTATTGAGTAGAAAATCTTTTTAAAATGTAACTAAACGGTTGAGATTTTTTTTTTCACTTGAAGATCGATGAGATAAATATGTACTACGTCTTTGCTTAGATGGTTAATATGTAATTTCCCGCTGACGAGATGGTTATGAGGGAAATTTATCCCAAACTTTCACAAAATCAAGCATGTGGTTCAGCTGGTTAATCACATGGTTTAATTTAAAAAAACATTCGATTTCCATTCTTAGCGGGAAATTACAATCACGTCAGCGGAAAATTACAATCTCGTCAGCGGGAAATTACATATTAACCATCTAAGCAAAGACGTCGATCAAATTTCATTCAACCATGTGATTACAGGGGCAGATCTAGAACAAAAGAATTATACCAATAGGAGTGTCGACAGTAAAACACATTAACTGTGTCATTTATAAAAGAAAACGACTTAGAAATAATGTGTACCTCTATATGTAGCTTTTGCTTAGTTTGCAGATCAACGAGTTAAATATGGTTGACTTGCACCTTTCTTTGGCTGTAGTTTTAGGTCGGAACGAAAAGCAAATGATTTTCTTCTCTTTTTCTTTTTTCAGATTCTCCAAATGAATGTGTTCGTTCGTGAACGCCAGATCGTGTTCGATCCGCGAATGATCGATATCGAGGAAGCTATCGTGCAATTCTTCAATCACATTGTCACCTGTGCTGAAGAAATACCTAGGGTAAGATATTTTAAAAATTTGTAAGTAATGGGTGTATAAGAATCTTTCAGAACCAGCTTATTTTAAACAGATGTCTTTCGAGATAAAACCTTCGAGAGAACACTATTCTATTCCTAGAAAATTTTGAGTTTTTTTAGTCTCAATCTTTGATACATCGATCTCTCTATCGAACATGTTTACGCTCACATAAGAGAATACAAAAGATGGCCGTCGTTAGGCTTTCTATCTTGCCCCGCTGTAATTAGGAAAAGGTATTATTTTTCAAAAACTCGGGGAAACTCAGAGAAAAACATATCTCACAAAGAAAGATTAGTTGTTCTCGATTGTCAATTTCCAAATTTCATTAAAAATACACACGCAAAATTTACTGAAAACTAGTGTTGACTTTTGAGATAATGGGAATATTCCGAGTCGGAACCCTATTCTGAACCTTATTACACGAACTTAAGATCAGAAATTAATGCGATCAAAAATTAAAGCGAACTTCAAGTTAGGATTTAAAGTGTTAACTCGAATCAATGAAATTTTAATTTCTGTTTGTGTATAAACATTTTCTACTTTTTTTATTTATAAATTCAGGTGGAAACGCTTCTCTTCCCTGACTTGAAGGATAAGAATTTATATTTACGATCGGTGGATGTCAACGAGAAAATGGTACAGGACATCATCAATGAAGCTCTCGATATCTTCAAAACAAACACCATTGGTCCACAAAAGTAAATTAATTTTATCTAGTCTAATGTACTTACTTGCAATTGTACTTGGTTCATTAAGCTTACAACTGTAGGATAGTCTCTGTTTTTGAACCCCTACTTCAGTGTGTTCTATCTTGAACGAGGTTTTTAATGATAGTTCCAAAGTTTCTTGTCAAGTTGTTGGTAACACAAACATGCTTTTAGGTCGTCTAAGTCGCTATTTATTAGGTAGAGGTAGGCCATGTTTTCTTAGGTATATTTGTGGTGCATTTATTTCCATTGCACTAGAGGAGAACTGAACTTTATTAAAAACTTTAAATAACTTAGTGACTCTTTTATAGGTCCATTCGGGAATAAATCGACCGTCAAAAAATATTATATTTATTACCCTACTGCTAAAAGCAAATATATAGTTTACAATCTAAACGATTGGATTTTTCAACTAATACAAGCACTGTTTGATTTTGTTTTGACGTCACAACGCAATGTCTTCTTAAAATCAGGTCATTCGGTTTAAAAGCGCCCGGGTATTAGCCCGAGCAAATTTCTTATAATAAACTGTGCTGCTTGATTCGAATATCCATTTATCCCATCAAAACATTTTTCTCTTTTGCATGTTTACTCATTAGAACCAATCTTGTCTATTGTTTCCAGATATGTAGACACATACAAGACCTACCAAGACTTATTGAATGGAAAAGCCGATACGAGTGTCATGAAATTTCTATCAGAGCAACATTTCTTAGAAGCTTTCGGTAAAGTAAGTCACGTGGTTACACTGTCACCCTCTTCTTAAGTCTTGAAATCCTTTAGTAAAAAAGGGCAAGGATACTTACTTGTATCAACTAAAAAATCATAAAATATTCTTTTTTATCAAAATAAAACGTTTGTTATTAATCGAATTCTACCAGGCGTTCGAAACATTGTTTTGATTTGAAACGATGTGACGTCTTTTTTTTTGCTTCTTGAACTGTTTGTTTTAATGTGTTGCCCACCCCAAAACGAAGACATTTAAGAGACCCACTATATCATTAATAAGTGCAGTAATAACTGTGTAAGTTTTTCTGTATTGTTATTGACATATTGATTTTCAAAGTTTGGTGGTTTCATTTATTAGGCGAGACAAATTTAATTGATTGTTCTACAGGCAGATCGTAAGAGAAATTAGGGTCGGCCGGTCGGTAAAATAAAAATATTTTTCTCCAAAATCCAGGTCGGAAGAAACCTAAAAAATAATAAAGTTCTGTTCAAATCCTTTTGTAACATGAAATTTTAAAAGCATGTCCCCATGGGCAAATTCTAAAAATTTTAGAACAAAGATAGTAAAAATGGAATTGCCTTATTAAGAATAACTATTTCAAACA
Source organism: Eutonina indicans (assembly GCA_032356525.1). Classification (NCBI taxonomy): domain Eukaryota; kingdom Metazoa; phylum Cnidaria; class Hydrozoa; order Leptothecata; family Eirenidae; genus Eutonina; species Eutonina indicans. Next base: position 10,927 of record JAUKWF010000195.1, read on the forward strand.
AGACACTTTCTGTATATATAATTGTGCTTTGTTTAGAAAATCAACTCGTACAAAGACCTCGGTTGGAAAACTGGATGTCTGGCGCGAACAGTACCGTTGGGAATGTTCAGTTTGAATTGTCATCAATTGAATGACGAGTTGTCAAAGCGATGTAATAACCTGGCTAATAAGTTGGTCAATTTCATTGTCAACCAGAATAGAGAATTGAACAAAAAGTGAGTATAGTTAACTTATCATGAACCATTAACGACGTCTGGGATTTTTGGACACCTGCGCCCATCGAAGAATCAACTTCTTGCTAAACCTTCTGAAGACAAGCTTAAAACCATAAAATGTCAATTATATAGAAGTACATTTATTAGTTGAATGTTTTAAAGGATTAAAAATTCAGTTATCAATTGCCAATTAGTATCGACGGCTGGTAAGTTAGAAACCACCTAAAAAGAATCTAAGAGGCGGATCCAGCCAAAAATTGAGGGTTCGCAAAATCAGCAAATCACTGAAGTTAAATAATAAAGTTATCAATAATTCGATCAAATCGATCAAGTTTTCACCATTACAATCGGTCATCGATTATGAAACAACAATTTTACACCAGTTATGCCACTGAATTCCCTTGTCCTATTCCCCTCCCCCTGTCTCAAAGTTGAGTTACAAATGTAACTTGCAACATTGAGACAGGGGGAAAGGGGGAATCTCAAAGGCTATTCTTTTAAACTCACTGTCTCATAAATCGCTGTCCATGATTGTATATAAGAGGTTTGTTTTTTATTTATGAACATTCGCCTGGATCCGCCCCTGTAAGATAATAATGTAAGAAAATAACCAACATTAAATAACATTTAATATTTTTTTCTTTTTCTTTTTCTTTTACCACTACGAAGTATCTGTCGAAGTTACGACAACATCTCAGATCGTTGCCAAGAGATGCCAGACACTACCAAAGAGATTGTGGAACTTACCAAGTATCTAGTAGACGCCAGCACTGTACAGGTTGTAGTGCTCCAACAACAAGTCAACGAAGCTGCAGAACGCTTAAAGTTCTTGGTTGATTATGCAACTTTGCCTGGTAAGTGGTATAGTATTTCGAGTATTTCGAGTGTACTTACTCAACTAGAAAAAGAAACTTCTAGAACCTCTTTGAATTACATTTACTCCTGGAAAAGCACTCCTTGAAATTTATAAATTTGCAAAAACCGGAAAAATGTTAAGTAAATCTGAAACAATTTTACACTTGTGTGATTCATGATTTAAATTTTAGGGTTTTTGAGTTAGAGAGAGTTTGCTTGAACTAAAAAACGCATTTCTTTATTCAATATTAAACACATACATTTTTCTATTCTTCTTTTTCTAGTTGATGACATTAAACTGAACACATCGGTTTTCCATTGGCCACAGCGGATTGTGAAAATCTTTGAACTCAGTGATAACAGAATCTCGACAAGGAAGACCAATGCTGGAGCTGAGTTAAAGAGAAAGTAAGCAAATATCAAGGAATTGAAGTTGCTTATGTTTATGTTATAGAATCTCAGGCTTTTACAGGAATGGCCTGTAGTCTTTATTTTTATTATTATCATTCATATTTACCTAGGATAGACTTTTCAGTTCTATGAAACTGTTATCAGTCAGGGTCCTGCCTTCCTTCAGAAACAACTACAAAGGAGCCTTATGGAATTAGCAATGAACAATTAATTAAATTACAATCATGGACTGATTTGGGACGGGAAAGATTCATTAATTCGTGAATTCTCCCTTAGGTATACGGAAAGTCTTTTTTTCAAAGAATTTATATAATGTATTTTTCTAAGCCAGAGTATGAAGTCTTATATTTTCCTTATCTCCATGTATTTCTGGATGCAACTCGTAATACATAAAATGTTTCAAATTTTAGAGTCAAAGATTTTGGAGAAAAGTTAGAAGGTTATCAGAAAGAAGTTGACTTGTTCAGAAAGAAAGAGGTATGTACCCGGATGATACTATTCGGAGAATATTAGGCTTAAAAATATATTCACTCGGCCACTATCTGCATCGTGGCCAGTTAGCTCAATCGGTAGAGCGCTCACCTTGTAATCGGAAGGTTAATCTGATGTTAATCTGATCTGTGCGGTAAGTCAAAGGGAAGCTGACAGTAAAAGAGTGTGACGTTCCATCTCAGCAATACAAAATCACCATTGTCTAGAAAAGGGGATAGACACCCTCATTGTACGGCCGACTCCGTCAAATGAACACACGAATTTATTTACATACTTACTTACTTACGTGCACCTGCTTACGTTCGAAAATAGTTTCGGGGAAAGTAAGGGTTAACGGTAAAATTCTGGAAACTTCGTTTTTTTGTTTGAAAAAAAATCTAAACTTTTAATCTTGTAGCTTATGAATACAGAAGAGATGACAAAGAATGTACAAAAGTTGGAAGAAATTGATTCACTCATGGAACAAGCACGCGAAGAAGCTGAGGTACCCTATATATACGTTTTGTTGAATGAATTGATGAGGTACCCTATACACGTTTTATAATGTCTATAGTTAATTAACTGATGAGGTGCACCATAAACGATGTCAGGGGAGGATCCAGAGGTTCGCAAGGTTTGCAGCTGCGAACGTTCAGAAAAATTAGAAAAAGTGTGATTTCTCTATTATTTCAGCAGTGAAAACTTCATAAAATCAATTATTTTGACGATTTCATTGCTTGATTTCGATGGTTTTCTGATTTTGCAAAGTTCGCAGCTGTGAATGTTCAGAAATAGAAAAAGTATGATTTCTCTATTATTTCAGCAGTGAAACTTCATAAAATCAATTATTTTGACGATTTCATTGCTTGATTTCGATGGTTTTCTGATTTTGCAAACCCTCAAAATCAATTATTTTGACGATTTGATTGCTTGATTTCAACGATTTTCTGATTTTGCTTACCCTCGATTTTTGTCTGGACCCCCCTCTGGTCGTGTACTCGCTGAATAATACTAGTTAAGAGAAACTGGTATTAACAATGTTTCCTCTCTTCTTTACTGTTTAGATTTTAACTGTGGAAGAGCAATTAATGGAACATGACGTCACACAGTATCCTGCTCTACAAGGCGTGACGGTAACTAAGGAACCGTTTGATCGATTGTGGAAAACTGCGTTGAATTTCAGTAACAGTTATGACCAGTGGATGAACGGTATGTATAGAGGATGCATTTTGATCCTATTACCAAAAAATGTGAAAAGTTCATAATTCCCCGATTTTATTACTTGTTCCTCTAATCTTTATGATTGTCTGCCAGATGGATCAGTTGTACTAATGAGTGTCCACTGTTTTTTCTGACCGTCTAGACTAGGTCTACCTCTTCCTCGTTTTCCCTATATTTTTCCTAGCATTAGGTCGTTTTCCCAGACTGTTAGGTTTTCAGCGTATGTCTTTTATGAAACGTGCAATTGGAATATAATTTCTTCCAATCATTTGAATAATCCATTTTCTGATCGATCGATCTCAGTAAATCTCTCTATAAGTTCGTTGAAAAGTTCCACATATATAAGTCATTTCCTATCAATGTAACTATATATTTTTCTTGATTTATTGATTCATAGGACCGTTCGTGGACATCAACTCTGAGAAAGTTGAAGATGAAACGAGCGGTATGTGGCGCACCATGTTT
>JAUKWF010000196.1:0-14557 GCA_032356525.1 Eutonina indicans
CTGCACACTAAAAATAGAAACAGGTTTTTGGTAGAAAGTCTCTAAAACGAGTTTGGAAAACGACAAATGAGACAAAACTGTGCCTTAGTTAACCAACTTCAGTTAACAGACTTCCGTTCGGAAAACTTTAGTTGCAGAAACTGTTAGTTAGATATACTGATAACCTTTATAATGCCAAGCCCGTATTCAAAAGATCATCTCTCGTAAAATAGATAAGCAAGAACTATAAGCATAGTTTGAAGCTATAGGTGCTAGTTGATTAAAGGATAATATTCACTAAGCGAATTAAAGCCGGTTATTCACGAGCAATTTTTTTCTTACCGAAACAAATCGTACAAATTCTGTGCATTTTGTTTCAATGGTTATAACGTAGCGATTTGTTAACTAATGATACTTTATATATTTGGACCAGTCATATATTGTAATTTAAAAGATCTCGTTATTACACGTAAGCAGTGTTACTTCGAAAAAAAATTGCTTCGTAATAAAAACAGTCTCTGCTATAAAACTGGCTAAAAAAGTCACATCAAGGGAAAAGTTTCTTTAAGAAATCAAAAAGCAACTTTCTTTATAACGAAACGTTAAGAGCCATTGTCTGTAGAACAAGACAGTGTCTGGAAGTTATATCTTCAAATCGTTCCAATTTTTTTATATCTGATGTATATCTTCTGATGTATATCTATGAGTTAAGAACATAATGTTAAATTTTCTTTTGTACCCAAAGCTATTCAAGCATGTTTTTAAAGCAATAAATTTGCCGAAATCTCTCTTTGAAGATGTCACTGCATTTCACGGACCACTTTTTGACCAAATTTGGTCGATTTACAAAGTCCGATATCTCCAGAAAAACAAAACAAATTTAACATGCTTCCTAACATCCACAACATATCAAAATATTGAAAAGATTTGAAGATGTCTCTTCCAGAATTTCTAATTTGGCTCTTAAACAATTAAATAAGTTTATAATTTTTTTCCCTGAGGAATTGAATATTGCACGCCTTTTGTCGACTTTGTTATTTAAGTAAACAAAAACACTTTTCAGCAATTAGGAGTGTTTTTATTTTACACGGCACGCATAATTGCGATAAAAACACTCCTTTACAGAGACTCTTCACACTTTTCTGAACTGAGAGACAAACATAAATAATTTCCTTCTTACCCTTTACATTTGATGACGCCGCGACACTTGACGACTACAGTGTACCGAACAATCCAATCCGATTCCCAGTTTGATTGAGTGTTCGGTTCGATGGAATGCATCAGCTCTTTTACACGTTCGTCCGGTAACATTTCTATATCGATAACAAAAACAAAACATTTTTAATCCTGAATAACCAATATTTCGACGTCATTTCAATGTACAAAGAACGTCAAAATGCGAACGATCCCCTTTTTTTTTTTTAATTTTGAAAATTCTTATCGTTTTACAGAAAAACTATCAATGAGAGTCCTGATTCTAACACTTACACCAAAGCTAAAAGTCTGAACTCGATACTTATGTGATACAGTGGAATCCGACTAAGACGGACACCGTATAAAGCGGACAGCTCTATAAGACGGACAGTGAACTTGGAACGAATAGAAAGATCTTAGGCTTAACTCTCATAAAAAATCTCTGTAAAACGGACATCTCTCTAAAGCGGACAGATTTTTTTGCACCGATGGTGCCCGCTTTAGAAAGATTCCACTGTACCATGTAATGATCACACACCCTTTTAAAACACAGGTTGCATGTGCTATTGTTTATGTCACAGCGTGTAATACGTAAACAAGAAAAACATTTCAGACGTGCGATCATCACAATAAACATTATGATGAATGTGAGATCGTGTATGTGTTAAAGGTGGCGGTATACAGTTTTGAATAAAAAGCCTCAAAAATTAAGTTTTAGCGTACTGAAATCAGTCCACTGAATTCGATAGAAAAAATGGCTAGTACAAATCAAACAGCAAGTAAATCACGAAATTTTGTTAATATTGATACTTTCCGAAAGTTTTGTTTTTTACTATTACCATATGAAATTCTGTGAAGATTGAATAAGAGAACTTCAAATTATGGACCATTCATTCAATTTATTACATTTTAGTTACAAACTGTATATTGCCAGGTGTGTCATCTTGTTATTTTATCTTGTAAAATTATGTACGAGTGTACTGTAATACTGTATATTCAGACGCGCAATCGTCACATATACGTTATGGCGAGTGTGCGATCGCGTACGTGTTAAAGCGTGTGTTATAGCATGTGATACCTTAAAAAAGACATGATATTTTAAGAAGTACGATTTTCAGTAACTGTTAGAAACTATGGCACGTTCGATAAGCATCATCCCCATGCATGTGATGACCTGCTTCGGACTACATATCCTGTGGTAAGAACAAAATGTGTGTTTGGTACTACTATACCTGGATGATCACCGTGAGTGTGTAACACCACATCAATGGCTTTGGCATATGCTACCAGATCCTACACGTAGAAAAAACGAAACAAGGGTTACATATAATACCCACCAAAGTTTCTTCCTATATTTAAAAAAATCAGGTCAAGTATTTTAATATAATCTAACAGGTGATAGCTATCATTTTGCAACTATTACACATTTAAAAATTAATAATAATAATAATAACCGATTTACTTCAAGTATATCCATAAATATAAATATTTTACATGGTTCTTCATCTTGAAATGCGTATGAGTACAAGGTTAAATAATACAACTTTGAACATAGTCGGAAAATAACTATATAAGACGTTCAAAATTGTATCGATTAATCGCGTACTTAGGTGTATATATGCATATAGTATGTTATTTATATAAATAAAATAAATTAACTGAATAATAATAAAAAAAAAAAGAAAAAAAAAAAGGAATTAGTATATCATCAATAATGGAAATGGTGTTGAGTACCATTCCCCAAGCCTTTTGATATACGTCCCGGGAATACAACCCATCACTATACGAAACATAGTCAATCACTTTGACAATGACCGCTAAAAGTAGATAGTGGAAAAAGTACGTTAGTTAAAGTATACACCTACCTCAGGCATATGGCAGCACGATGTAAGATTGACTTGATTTACTTCAGGTTTTACCTGTAAGACACAAACACACGAATTACTCTATAAATATATTTATTAAAATCAATATGTCAGAGTTAAATGGGATGGTCATAAAATTAAAAGACTGTTTCTTAAAGATCTGATTTGTTAAATGGGATACCTGTGTTCAGTTTTCATAAAAATATAAAAAAAAGAATATTTTTGTTTCTCACTGATATCATGATGGGAATGGTAAAAACCGTGTGGATACCCAGGCTGCATGATCCTTTAGCTTTCCGCGTACACCATTTTATTTATTTTATAATTGTCCACTTTAAAAGACTTTTAAAACTTTAAAAACGAAAGCTTGGTATAGAAACCAACAATACTGTTTTTCATCCGGGTAGTTCTTATAAACCGCAAGCATACTGCCTAACAGTCAGCCTTAATACACAACATCATTTCAACATCCAAACAAATGTCCAAACAACGACAGGTCGAGAACGTCGAATGGTCGTTGTTTGGACGTTAAAAATGTATCTTAGAAATGAACAAACATCGTTATTAGAAACGGTTACCATAGGGTAACGTACGTACGACAATCAAAGAAAGACGTATGGGTAGATTTTAGTGGAAAGGAGAAAAGGCATGTTATTATTTGTATGCTGTTGTCAGTTTTGCTATATAAACAACAACAGAGTCTGTTTGAAATTTGAATCCTTACTGGTCAACAGCTTGTTTTAATATGGCGTTGTGTTATAAGCTGATTCATTTAAGATATTGCTTTTACCTTTGCCAGGTTATAAAGTTTTTCCAATAATTTCTGATCCAAATCACACGATGAAATATTTGTAGCAACACCTTTGTCATGAAAACGTTCCATTTCCTACAACGAACAAAGGAATCGTGGGGTTTTAATTTATTTATACCTTGGCCACGCGTCGAATAAAAGTTCGATGTCCCAGGCATACCTTAAGCTAAATTTCAAAAACACTCCTAATAAAATTTTGGTGCGTAAAAACAGGATACACATAATGCTGCAAAAGCTCGAAAACATTTGATAGAATTAATTATCATGAAATATAGAACCTCCTAAGACGTTTTCAATATGTTCTTCTCACTGTGTTTTGTTAAAAAATAAATTCGTTTAAAATTTATTGGTGATTCCGGCGATTATGTTAAAATGAGATCAGTCGGTATATACCACTGGAAAACCATAACCATTATAATCACTCCTCGAGAAAGCCACTGGTACTCACGGGATCAGGACTTTGTACCACACAGAGAGAGCAAGCAAACTAAATTTTATGTTCGACTAGCGATGAGCAAAATTATTTGAAGCCTTGTTGGGTGTAGTAGTGGCAGTAGCAAAACGCATCTCTTACCCTCCAGTACGGTTCTATGACTTCTTCAAAGGGCGTGTTATCATCTTCGGACATGGGCGGGATACCCAGGACCACGGAATCGATGTAACCAACTTTCAATGTCTTTAGTACTGTAGAATGAAACACATTTCTTATTTACAACGGTCAAAGTTTACAATGGTCGCGCCAATAGTTGACAGTTTAGGAAGGTAATTCTGTAGGGAATTCTTTAAAACAAATAGATTTGTCTAAGAAGTCTGCGTGGCTAACCATACACCGGCCACGTGACGACAATTAGTCAATCAGCATCGTTATAATGAGAACTTTATTACAGGGTTGTCTTGCAAGGCTGATCCGTCTGGCTGACAATCGGAAAGAGGGAAGGAAACTTGTTATCTAGTGGTCGTTGCCGTAAGACCATCACCGAGTGGTTTACAGTTTGTTTTTTTCATTGAGGTGAAATGTAACGCGAATTCCACCGCTGCAGGGGGAAAACGCCGGAAATTCCGGGAAAAAAGTTCCGGGTTTCTTCCGGTATCCCGTCAGGACTTTCAAAAATTCTTCAAATATTATTTTTATTTAGATTAAATTCCCGCCGCAGCCGGGTTTCCTCCGGTATTTTTACCAGTTAGTTAATGATTCTTACCGAAATTCAAAGCCTTTTCAATGGAGGATGGATCTTTCTTCTGTAACATGATTTTCACTGAAAATGAGACAAGAAATAATTTGACCATTTCTACCGACTGAAATTCTCTAAAGAATACTGCTTGCTGAAACATAGCCTTAACGTCAATTAGAGAAAATAACGCTCCTTCCTAGAGCGAATACTTTGTGGTAATATTAGTTTATCGTAGCTCTAGGTGTACGAAAAGAGAACAAAATTTATATTCTTGTTAAACCCATTTCTCGGGTGTCAATTTATTTTTGTCAAAAAAATGAAGTCATCACTGGTAATCAAAGCCTTAATGACTTTAAGGAAACACGTTATGTATAAAAATGTCCTAAAATGCAACCGACCTGATATTTTCAATAGCGGTCGTTCTTGGGCACTCTCGAAAGTTTCAAAACTGTACGGACACTGCTTCTCTCCGTTGTCCTAAAACAATAACACAAAATAACTGGTAAATCATCTCTCATAACCTCACTATTAGTAATATCTAAAAAAAAATTGTTACGCGTCATCATTCATTTTAAACATGGAAAGTAATTTTTTTAATGTTTATATATTAACTCACGATTTTTGAAGTATACTTTAGCTTTCAAACTGATTTAAGGTGTTTTTTTTGCAAGACTTTGCTTGGAAGGAAGATATGGGAAGAAAATTGATTTTTGAAGTGCAGCTTTATAAAATTTGTATACATACAATGGTATCTTTCGCCGTTATTTTTTTATTCACTAATACAAGTTAAATCCTACATCAAATGCCTGATCTAGAATTCGTTGATGATAACTCGGGAACGGAAACTCACTGTATACAAATCCCAGGAGATATTTTCTATTACAAAATCAATCCATTCGTTGGGATTTCTTCAAGGAAACGGCAGGGAACCTCGTAACTCCCAGCGGCCGCAGCTCGAGCAATTTTCAATGACAAAACCAATCAGTTGATAATAATGTTGTATATTTATAGTGACTAGTCCAGATAATTCAGACCACTTATAGTGCTCTAATTGTTTCCACCGGAGGCCAATCATCACGCACCTACGAGGATCCTTATACATTTAGCAGTGATTAGCAATTTTCACAACCGAAAGCCTCGAGGTCGCGTTGAACTGGGAACCCTTGGATTCTCAGTCCAGCTCCTTAACCACTTGGCCACGGATCCTCAAATAGGAACAATACCGGAATTCCAAAGCATTTCATGAACTCTCGTCAATTATATACTACTTTGAAAAATCGTTCATCTATCTATACATACCTTTGTACTATCTTTGTGATCGATCCAATCTTCCAAAGTGCTCTTCAAGCTCTGATACAACTGAAACAAAGAAAAACAAAAAAATATACCCAGACCTAACTACCTTATTACACGAAATTAAAGATACAAGAAAATAACGGATCAATGCGCGATCAAATATTTAGTCGAATTTAAAATTTGGATTTGAAAGTGCGTGATAATTAACGTGAATCAATGAAATTTTAATTTTCAAATGGTATTCAATTAACGTATATTCACATCTTTGCTTAATTAACGTAGAGGAAATTTACGCAGGATATTAGTGGTTTAAATCCGCGTTAATTCCGTGTACAATAAGGTGGTACGTCAAGATGTTGCGTGCGCAATAAATAAACGGTTGACGGTGGCAAAACAAGGCTTTGCTTTTACAGCTCAACTGCTCAATTTAATTGGCGATTGATCGCTACAAAAAAATTATTGGTCTTGAACAGTCAAATATCTGGCTGATTAGCCTAAGTCTATGAGACATGTCTCCAACTCAAACTGTAATAGTTAGTAAATAAATAAATAACATCATATCCTATATCCTATATTAAAGTCCTCGAGTACGCTCAACCCTATTTACAACAAGCATAGGGAAATCTTTATGAATCCCTACGAATCAATACTTGTTATTATGGGGTAAATTTTTTCCTGAGTACTAAAACTCACAACGGGACAAGTTTTTAAACAAATTCCAACTGAAAAACTATTAATTTTCTATAGTAAGTAGGTGGTGGTGACTAAACATGGTACAGACCGGATTTGATTGAATTTAGGAAATTCATAGGCGGTAGTTCCTCTAAACATGGACTGTCCTTTGAAAATCTTTTGAAAAATATTGTTCAAACCTCGTTTATTGGTAGTTGCGTTTTTCTTGATCGTAGACTATTCCAATTGGCTATGTTTCCAGTATGCAGGACAACCCGCGTCGGTTCCTTCAAATGGAAAATATCTCTCCGATTCTCAAGGCTCTGGTCAATCACTATCACGTCAGGTGAAGTGCACACGCCATTGGTTGCCATCTTTGATTTTTATGTTTCTTTAATTTTTATATGTTGTGTATGTGTTTTTTTATATTATATATATTACTTTCTGAAAAATATAAGCATTTTGTCGAGTTATTTTTTTTTTTTATAAAATGTAGTAATTCTACTTTCTAAAATAATTCTTATTTAATAGAATACGTGGATAAAACTTAAAAGTTTTTAAAACTACAGTAGAATCTCTCTATCTCGAACTGGCAAGGGACTAACAAATCTGTTCGAGATATACAGATAAAAGTAGCTTGCAGAGTGCGCAAGTGTCCAAGTTTTTTGTTCGAGATAGAAAGAAATTCGAGAGAGCTAGAGTAGTCGAGATTGAGAGATTCCACTGTATTCTAAATTCTAGATGATTAGAACAAGACCGTCATTCAACTTATACCTGTTTTTTTTAAAAACACGATAACCTTTTTTTATGTTGCAACAAAATTTCAATTTCCTGTTCTTGACACCTTCATATTACAAAAGTAAACAAAAAATGAGGAATTATTTTTCAAAAAGTATAAGTTTACAGGCGATTGAAAATATTTTTAAAGCTAATCTAAGCCAATTTATTTATGACTGTATGCGACTGTGAGCGACTAACAAGCAACTTTCCAAATAATTCAACGGATGAAACCCCTTTCTTCTATATAACTGCTATTAGTTAACAAAACATGATAATGATATACAGTCAGTTGACAAAAAGAAAGTAGATTTTATATGTCAAAAAAAACTCGTGCTGATTTCTAAAGGAGCACTATACAGCGTAAATAAAAAAATAAGGAAAGTGAACAAAAGCTCTTGATTGGTTTATGTTAGCCCTCTGAGTATCATAAAAGTAAACTTTCATTATCCAAAATATATTGTAAACAAACAGTGTAATCTTTCAAATAATAACCAAACCAACAAAAAATACAGTTCCCCTAAAGGAAATGAGTTAGAAAATGTTTTAATAGTTCACTTTTAAGATTTTTTAGTTGTTACCTTGCTTGTAAGAATGCAACTTTTTTTAAATGAACTTACCCCGCCACAACAATGAGAGAGATAATAAAACAATAGAAAAAAACCAAGACATAAAATAATGTATTGTAATTTCATTTAAAAAATAACGGAGATAAATTTCATAAATATAAGAAACATGTCTACTACAGTACACAAAAAAAACTGAATGCCCGATATATATACGGAATAATAACAAATAACTTCTTAGCTCCCTTAGCTTAGTACACGGCCATCATTTCAAAATCCAGGTAACATCCATATAATCTAACTATGATGAATCTATGGACGTTGTTTGGACGTTTGTGTCCTGGATTAATTCTTAATGCAAGAAGAAAAAAGGGTGAAGAAATTTATCTTAAAATCCAATGTATTGTATTATATTATGAACAAACTCAAATCTTAAAGTAAAATAAAGAATTAAAAAAACATGACTTATTCCACATCGTAAAAAAAAGATCTTAATGTCACAAATCTTGATTTCGAGGTTATATATATATATTTAGTGACGAAAGTGTAGATACAAATTAGATGAGATGTAGATACTAACTGTACATATCTAGGATAACACTGTATTAACAATAACTGAATAAACGTTGCTCTAAGAATCATTTCTTGTTTTGTTCCTATTAAACCAAACCTGTGAGGATAAATCATGCACCTTTAAGGCTCGTGTCTACCTAATGGTGTTTAGTGTCAACGAAACAAGAGCCAAAATAAGAAACATATATGTTTATACACTACAAAAATTTCCTATGTATCAAGAAGAAGTCCAGTAGAATAAGAAAAAGACAGTCATGGTTATCGTTGACACTAAAAAACGGACACTAGTGTAGAAGCTACCCTTCAAACCAAACCTTATGTAGGAAAATTATGCCAATTATTGAATCTGTGTGGGCCATAGAGGTGGATCTAGAGGTGCAGCAACTTGCCCTAGAAGTGAGTTCAACTATTAATAAAAAACGCAATTACCGAAAATTTCTGTACAAGATAAAATGATTTTATAATGTCACTTCGCGCACTCCTTGTTAAATTTTGCTTACACCGAGCCGCCTCTATCCTTGAAAGCAAACCATTCAAATTTACAATATTTAAAAGCTCATACTTTTCCAAAAGAAGATACAGTTTTGTAAAGATGTAAAGATGTGCAGACATCGTCAGTCAACACCATTTATCTCCCACCCACTAAATCTACCGTTTTGAAAGAGCCATACATATATGTACCATATAATACACCAAACAACCAGCATTGCTTGAAACTCCATTGAAACAAAGATGGCGGGAATGGTCTTCACTTTCCATCCATCAATCCCTCAACGAACCAGACAACGTTCAAAGTAGGTACTACCTATGTAGCCCCCTCTCATTGTTCTTTGCACGTTCTGCTCAAACAAACGACGATTTTGACGAAGGACTTCTGCAGCTTCTAAAAACGTCACATAGTTTGACAGTTACTCAGGCTTTGTAATATAAATAAAAGAGGCGTGTGGTACATCGCACGCCTGGGCTAGCTTTTAGAGCTTTTAGGCGTGTTATTAATCACATGCCTGGAGTCACTCCTCACTAAAGAAGATCATTTTTAGTTCACTTTAAGTTAGTGCTTTGTGACGTCACAACAATTTAAGGCATGTGTGGAGGTGTGCGCGTGCGATCGCACGCCTTATATTACAAGCCTGGTTACTAGTGAATAAGCAGACTGGGTACTAGAAGAAAAAAAACCGAGTAACGTCTCTGTTGAAAAAAAGTTAACATTTTGGCGTTGTCTATACAAGGTGAAAAATCGCATTGAGAAGTCGTGGTGAAAACGAGGACGATATTGCCGTCGTGTTGCCCTAGTATCAGTCCTACAACGAGCGAGCCATTAACTTTCAAGTTAGTGCTAGACAAGGGAGATTTCTTTTTCGAGGTGTAGCAGCACAACTACCATCAACTACTACCACATTTTAACATCTAAAATAATGTCTTTGTGACGTCACAACCTTCTGAATATGGAGGACGTGTAATAAATAATACCGTGACATGAGCGATCACACACAAGTGCTCAAAAAATGAGCAATTAAATCATTCAGTTGAACGAAACTACGATTTTATAGTATTAAACTTATTTGAGCGCTAGCGTGTGATCGCTCATTTGAGATTTCCCATTTCGCATGGAATGTCACTCATATCAAAAAGCATTTGAATATGCTGGTAGACTAGACAACACTCGTCCATGTGAAAGGATGGCGGAGTGGGTGTAAATTTTGAACGAAAGTGTTTTGAAAGGAAATGGAAAAAATGAAATATGAATCAATATACCTTTATTTAACGGGTCGTCTGGATTGGGTTCAAGAAACAAATATTGTAAGCCATAAACAATAGCATTTATCGTTAACACTGGTTTCCAATCCTCTCTGTAAAATAAAACATACATATCAAGTAATAATTTTTTTTAGACTAACTCATATAAGTAATACCATTGATAGCAACTTATAACTTATACTATATCTTATCGGATTTTCAGTAATGCACCACAAAGAATATCATTGGTGCTGAGATGTCGGGTTCGGTAAAGAATTCGACCAGAGTATGCACTACAGACAGCTGATAAGGCCCAATTTAGGCTGAAACGCGTCCTGTTCTTGTGCTGCTCAAATCTCCTGGATTCGGTTGAGATTGTGAGAACAGAAACTTGTTTCTATACTATATATATACGTAATTTACATTTATTCAACGCGAAATTTCACGTAGCATTAAAACGATTTATAATCAAAAATTCAAAAACGTTAACAGTTTTCAAAATTGGTTTATAAAAAAAAAGGAAAGAAAAAAAGATTGAATTTGACAAACCTCAAAATATTCAAACAAACATTGCCTTCTAAATCTATGTTCGGATGATATACCTATAAAATCAAGAAGAAGAATTTTATTACCATAAAAATTGCACTTATACATTCATTTGATCTTCAGTTTTAACGAAATATGGATTTTAATTGTATCCCATAATGGATACTCATGTACATTTTGAAATCACAAAATCCATTATTTAGCGCAAATCAATTATTAACGCAAATTCAAGATCGAGTTTATTCAATCATGGTAATGGCAGCTGGCTACACCAGGCTTATTCATTAAGAATAAATTGAATTCTTAATTATTGGCAAGTGATAATTCGATCGCTAAAAACCATTATAGGCGGGATGGGTCACGAAGGTAATTCAAACTTCAAATGTTTATACAAAATTCATTTTTAGTTGGTCCATACGTAAAAAATAAGGCACTGATGCCAAAGACTAATGACAATAATTGAAGTAAGATGACGATCATGAGCTAGTTATGTAGGGGATAAATAAATACAGACAAATTACCATTGTTTCACATTTGACTTTCGGAGGTTCGTGTGGATAATTCGGTCCTATCTGAAAATTATGGAAGATTACAATATTATAGTACATATTTAAACATGGAACGAGCCGAAACCACCCAAAACCACACAAATCCATCCACAATTTTTTGCCTAAATTTACCCAAAATATTACAGGTGTCAATAAATTTCGAAAATAACTTCTACCATCATATTCAGCATATTTGTTTGTGTTCAAGTGGTTAAAAAACATTTAGGACAAATCTAAAAATTGTCAAAAAAGATAACAAAGTGACAAGGTGACAGAAGTGTAAACAAAAATTTACAATGTAATGCATTATGCCATAAATACCTACTTTGAAATTTAAAACGAATCTGCCATTTTTATAAAAACCCTAAAACAAAACAAAATTACAGAATTAGACATGACTATTATTATTATAATCCATTGTAATAATGAAATGGATTTTCAATTTAAATTCAGGTGAAATTGCTGAAAAAGCCTGTGTTTTTAAAGCTCTGCTGAGAATAAACCTTTTCCAAAATTAAAGATCAAACTACAACATTTTCAAATTCCTTTTTTTTGGAGAATAAAGTTTCAATTAAGCAGTTATATACAAACCTTATAAATAAAAATTATAGAAAATTTCACCAGTTTTTGAATCGTTGCTAGAAAGTTACAACACCAATGCTCTCCTTGATTTTCTTTTTCCCGTACTAAAACCTCGTTTTCATGTAAGCACGTCTTATTGTGATAGAACAAAGTACATTTCATGTTCAAAGTGTTACAGTATGGTCATTTAAAAGTATGCATTTCCAATAAACATTTTATTTAATTTTCAATTTAAATGATGATCTTAACATCTTTCTCAGTGAAATACTTCAGACTGACTGTATATATATATATACATGATATAAAAATACCTCATCAGGCTGAATAGATAATTTGAAATTCAATAAGTCATCTGGGTCTGGAAATTCTGTTGCACAAGACTTTGGTAATGATAATTCAGACAAGTCTATGTAAAGAAAAACGAATAAAAACAATTAAATACCATAATGCATGATAATATTAGGGACATCTATCAATAAGGTTTAAGATTTCATAATAAGGTTAGAAGGTAATACATAAGTCCTGTGCATCATAATACTGATGTGCTGGTCAGAGGAAGACGGGACTGTAGATATCTCCCCCCTCCCCCCCTCCCCCCTCCGCGATTTCTCACTTACTAAATGACTTTACTTACATACCTGCTATTATCTTATATAGTTAGTTATCATAGTGGGAATCGGGGTATCAAGCCCCCCCCCCCCCCTTTTCATTACCTTTTTGTACCCTTAGTTGTGCAGCTGATGCTCGTTTGCCTCCAGCATTTCCTTTACTTGCTTCGCTCTGTTGTTGATTTTTTAATGAAAAAAGTTTGATCATACTTTTTTATAATCTTTTTAAGTAACCTGAGGATGGAAATTCAATGAAATTAGTTGAAATTAATGATTAATACGTAACAATTTAGCTGATAAGACTATAAGGCACATGGGATGGGGTACATAATAAAATTAAAACTATTGATGTATGTAATTGATAGAATCCAGTAATATTTCAAAAAATGGAAAAATAAATAAATATATGGGCTAGTCAACATTTTCTTTTTTGCGCCGAGAGATGGAGAGCAAAATAATTATCATAATTAAGTTAATTCGAACTCGATTTGAATAAATCTTTAGAAAGTCAAATGCAACAACATTGTTTTGTTTGTTAACAAGTGTTTTTTTTGTCCATTGTCAGTCTGTGTATGAATATAATTTTCAAATTAGCTTTTGAATGAAGTTTGCTGATTAGGATGGTAACAACACAGGCTTGGTCTTAAAAAATTTAAAATTGTCAGTTTTATAGTAGATTGCGTACACTAAACTTTGTTGCTCACTGATAGATATACTTTAAAAGTGACCACGTAAACTATTGATTTGTGGAATTAATATTTGTAAGATAGGTGAAGACGAGCTACTTAATGAATTTCTATAATTCCATGGGCCTCCGTTTCTCAGATGTTGTTTGTGAGATTAGGCGATGGAAGTGGACTTGCATTGTGAAAATGTTATTACTGGTGGTTATTGAATTCAAACATTGCTGATGTGCATACAATGGAGTGCATATCTGTCATTATTTCCATGGGGATACACACTTTTGCACTTGTTTGAATTGTTCATAAACAAGAACTTTGCACATACAAGCATATATATTTTTTTCGATTATGATGCTGCCTGGGAAATATGATTTAATGTTATCAAGAACACTGAAGTCAATTGATTTGCTGATGCTCCACTTTTTAAACAATATTATGGATTATGAAATAGTTTTTTTATAATAAAAAATGAAAGTAAACAGAAACTTCCATATTATCATTTATGTTATGGCCCCTGTAGTTTTTTTATTGTAAAATTATATTGTAACCAGACAGCATAGACATGTAGACTTTGTTCCCTCAAGTTCCAACTCTTACAGTTCCCCTGAGAAAGTTAGAAATAAGTTTGAGTTCACTTCTAAGATACGCACTGTAGATGGTCGAGTCCTACAATTAGGGATAAGTGTAATATAGGATATATATCCAATATAGGATAATATCCTATCTAGGATATCTCTATATATGATAGCCTATATAGGCTATGAAGAAAACAAAAGTTTAAAATATCTCACTTTTCCCAACGAGTCGCGCCTCTGGACCTTTGCGTAAATGTAAGCATTTACAAAATTGATATTCTCCTGAAGTTTTATCTCAATACACCGTTTTCACGTCTCAGAAAACAAAAGAAATGTTTGTTTACTCCATCGTTGTGTTTGTTTTTAACGGTAG
>JAUKWF010000197.1:0-14552 GCA_032356525.1 Eutonina indicans
CATTCTGGTAGTATATCGGGGATTAAACAATAGCAATTCCCAAATGTATGCTTTGTTTGATAAAGAATAAAGTGTCCTTAGAGACTCCGAACGACCAGAATGTATCACGATATCTGTAGCTTTGATAAGGTCTATTCTATGGTAATGTGCGATTTGTCATCAATTTATTCTTTTGGACAATCCACCGATCCGGATTTGTCTTGATTAATTAATTGAGATATGAAATAAATCAGTTAGTTTGATGTTTGAGACAACGAGACAAAGTGATGCGTCAGCGATAAACTACTCTTTTGTTAACGGAGAATTGGATTGCCAAAAGAATACACCGAATATCAGTGAAAATTTAACTAAAACATATTTTTATACTTATTTTTAGTATACGAGTATGCTATATTTTATAAAGTAGATAACTCAATATATAACCATTAGTTTAGAAATAAGGCTTAGTATTTAACTAGCAGCAGCTCGCTTTCCGTTAAATTCGTGAAAAAACCGTCGCAGTTTTGAGAATTATCCTCATTTGCCCAGAAAACGTTTTGCAAAGGAAGTGATAGACTAGAACTAGTCCCTCGCTTTATTACGCACGAGTCTTCTCGAGTCTTTTCGACCAAAAAAAATATAGATGTATGCCTTGCGCTACCGTAAAATATAAAAACTCTAGACTGTGTGCGCCGTATAGCTCAAGGGACTTTTTCAAGTCTAGAGAGTAATAATAACTATCACCAATTTCCAGTCACAATCTACGCTGTAGATGGGTACCCCTGTAGATTATAATGTGTTTCATAACCTTCTCAGACCACACCTCGTGAAGTTCTACGTTCAAGAACGTTCTACTGTAGATTTGTATTTTTACATAACTATTCAGTAGTAAATTACACGGTAGAAATTGCAATTACAATTTAAGTACAATTTGTAAACCACAAGCGTCTGCGCAGCGTTCGTACGATAGAGATTTATGTTTGCTCAAACTTCCTTAATATTTATGGGTTTTTTTTGGTATAGTAAAACAATAAATAAATTATTCACTATATAAATTTTTAAGTTGTCTTTTTCATATTTCCAAACCGGCTTAATATACGGCATGGATAACGAAGTTTTGTAGCGGGCAAATTGTAGAGACCATGCGAAATGTAGTATAAATACACGGGTTTGTGATTGAATCACATATCGGCCCGCCTTATACTACGTGAATTTACTCCAAATTTTCTCACAGTTTAACATGGCATCAATTATTTGACTGACTCATAGTTTAACATGGCATCAATTATTTGACTGATCAACAAAGCATTATAATTCAGTGTTAATCGTATAATGTCATGTTATCGATTTAATATTTAAGGGGGGAATCAAGAAACGTTCAAAATTCGAGTCATCAAATAATCCGGTCGACTGCGTAACACAGACGGTGTAATTTCGCGAACTATATATTTTTTGAGTCTGTGATAAAGTTAAGAAAATCGGCCGCCGTAAACTTATCATGAAACGCGTGTATTCACATGGTCAAAACTAATATTCGGGAAAATGTTGTAGATGAATCGGAAAATATCGGGAAATTCAAATTTTCACATGGTTGTTATTCAGCTTCTTTACCTTCCCCTGAGAAAATTCCTAGGCGAAAGTTTAAAGTGCCAATGAAAAATATCTAAAAATATGTATACTTTTGGTTTAACACAAATATTGACTAAAAGTTTAATAAAAACATGAATTCGATCACACGTGTTTATACAATTAACAATTTCGATTTCTCACGCGGTTTTGTGATTATAACAATATTTTCGTTCAACATACAATTCGCACCATTATATACCATGGGAAAAAATGCGTAGCTTTAAAATCAACAACCGCTTCCATTGTATTATATCATGGATTTGCTGCTAGAAGAATACAAGAGAGGAAATTTGAATTTACATCGATCAAAACCGGGCCGATGACCACATTACCGAATATTTCTAGTAAACACACCGAAACCTTTGATCTAGATCCAATTCCCGTCATGCAAGCTATATTGTAGCTTTAACTTAAAATAATTTACAAAGAAAAATACCCTATATTTTTTTAAATTTACCGTATTAATAAATGAAAATACTGGTTGGCTCGAACCTATAATACTTCTGAATCGTGCTAAGACGGACACCATCTAAAGCGGACAACTCTATAAGACGGACAGTGTACTTTTTACTATAGTTTTGTCCATTTCTAATAGCATCGTCATGTTTTCATAGCAATTATAAATTTTCACCAGAAGTTCGATTTCTTGCGAGTGCTGATTACAATTCACTCATACATTCTAGCAAGGCGTAGATGATATCCATAGCAATGACGGTCTTCCTATTGGTGTGCTCAGTGTATGTGACAGCGTCACGGATAACATTTTCCAAGAAAACTTTCAAGACACCGCGGGTTTCTTCGTAGCCAGGTTGGCTGCGCATGCTGTATGTCGGCCGGTACCCTAGTCTAACTGGTGGCCTCTCCTCGGCATTTCGCAATATTAAAGAGCAGGTCTCAATTTCAGGTAATATGAATAGATTGTATTAACGGGATACTGACTGTTTTTTCATCTGTACTGGGAAATACAAAGCCCGAGGTCGAATGTGCAGACCGAGCTTGCGAGACCAATAGGAAAGAAGTGTATCCTCATTCCTGTCCTTTCCTAAATCGTTTGCTGCGCGACAATTGAAATCGTTCTATGAAATGTAGCCCTCACTAGTTCGCTTGTTCGGAAGTTCATTAGTTCAATATTTTCGGACTTGTGAACTGTCGGATTTGTGAGCTGTCGGACTTATGAACAGGTTAACAAGTCCGACAGTTCAAAAGTCCGACAGTTCAGTAGTTTGTTGTTTTTTATTTCAAGGGCGTAAAGCCCTATAATACACGCCACGATATTCTTCAGCACACCATCTGTCAAACTTGTGCTCTGTGTCCTATGAAATAGCCTGAAAACTTTTCCAATGTTTTGTTGTACTAGCCATTGGACCACACGCCCCTTTAAATTGACGATAAAATTTTAGCGGGAGAAAACATATTACCAGTTGACAATTGTCACGGAAAAGGCGCCTATAATTACTGTCAAAACAATACGTGATCATACAATTACGATGTTATGTTAATTACACACGATAGGGTCATTATTATATTATTCGATTATTTAATTGGCTAAACTCAAAAAACGATAATTAAATAAATGTTTATTCATCCACAACCCAGGGTTGTCATCTCTGTGAATTAATTTTCAGGTTGCGTTATGTTTTGTTTCATAACTTTGCAGACTCTAGTTTCATTTAGCGCAATTCCCGCAAACTGCATACCAGCATGAGCTAGCTCTGAAAAGTACGCCGTAAAGGAAATATGTTTTCATTTCCTTGCTTCATTTAATAATTTTTACCCATGGTTTCATACTTTGGTTTCGTTAAAGTTTGTGTTCCTGTTTTTAATACAGTAGAATCTTTCTAAAGCGGACACCATCGGTGCATAAAAAATTGTCCGTCTTATAGAGATGTCCGCTATATAGAGATTCTAGTTATCTGAGAGAGATGTCCGCTTTATACTGTGTCCGTTTTAGAGAGATTCCACTGTACTGCGATACTCAATAATTGCAATAATTGGCAAAAAATGATTTTTTTGTAGCATAATGGTTTTTTAGGATTAACATGTTGCCATCTCTGTTCTAAAAATATGTTATCTTACTTTCAGAATCCTTTTTTCCTGCAAATGTTAATTATTTATACAGCCAGAACTTACAAAAGTTACGTTACGTCATTTTCGTGAATCACGTTCTAAAAGGCGTGATTGTATTTGTATTGTATTTCTTTTGTAGAATCACCAGAACCCAGGGTTTTGAAAACGAATCATAAATTTTTTTTTCAATTTTTTTTCGCCATTCATCAACAAACCATAGCTACCGGACCATCATAACTCTTTAATTCATTAAAAATATTTATATTTTATACGTGAAATGGCTGCAGATCGAGTTATAAATTTTCTGGCTGGTCCAAGTTCTCTACCAGTCGAAGTAAGTGCAGTTTAGATTTTTGTTTACAATTTAAATTTGTAAGAAAAAAATGAGTTCAGCCATATTAGGAAATCTAGCAACCATATAAGCGAAAATAAAAGTTGCGTGCTGATTTCATTGAACTGTAAGTTTGTTTACTTTCGTTCTCAAATTATTATCAAAATGTTTTCAGTCTGTCCAGTCGAGTGTTAGTTTTTCAAGATGAATTCTTGCAGAAAAATGAAATTTAATGGGTGGAGAACATGTATAATGTTGCAATCAAAGAGAAAAGGCTGAGTTGATAGAAGTGGGTGAACTTTTTAACTGTTCAATATAACGCTCTAGCATAATAGAGCATCAGTTACTGATCCAGAGGTTCGCAAGGTTTGCAGCTGTGAAAGTTCAGAAATTTTTTTCTCTGTATTACAACAGTGAAAATCGAACTATTTTGCCGATTTTGTTGCTTAATGTTAATGGTTTTCAACTTTTGCGAACCCTCAGTTTTTGGCTGGATCCGCCTCTGAGAATCAGTTACTGATCAAGAGTCAAACAAAATATTTTATCAAACTTTTATCTGTATGTAGGTCCTTCAACAGGCAGCTGATGAGATGCTAAACTACAGAAAGTTGGGCTATGGTGTTATGGGTAAGTGATCAAAATATTCAATGCAATCGCAAAAAAAGGAATTTGTCAATAAATAAGAGTATCAAAGTCAATTCTTTCTTCTTCCTTACATTATTGTTGTTCATTGTCTTCATATAATGTGTTGGCTTATGGTTTTCAAAATATACACCAGCTGCAGTAAATGGTGTAGTGTATATAGATTGTACATTTTATTTACATGAATTCCACACTAATCTCTGAAAAATAAACTTTATTTTTTTATCACTTAAAATTATAGAGATGGGTCACAGATCGAAGGAATTTGCAAATATATGTTCAGAAGCAGAAGCAGATATGAGAACCTTGATGTAAGTCAAACGTTATTTAATTTCTTCGAAAAAAAAACCTTATTTGATGCTAGCTACCAGAACTGTAATCTTTCAGAAGGAAAATTGTCCAACATATAATCGGTCAAATGTGATTGTTATCGTTTACTTTTAAGTATGAAAAATAAATTCATTTAAACAACATAATGATTAATTAATGGTTATATGTTATTCTTCAACACCATGAAAGAGTGAACCATAAATCAGCATGCTCTGTTTTACTGACAACACACAAAAAAAGAAAAAATTAGCTGATTTACAGTATAAGATATGTCCTTTCAAAGTGCAGAAATTTAATGCTCAAACTTGTTAATTTAATATTATTTATTTTTGTTTTAGGGATATCCCTGACAATTACAAAATATTGTTCTTGCAAGGAGGTTGTACTGGCATGTTTGCCGCTGTTGCTTTGAATTTTCTAAAAGGTAACATCAGAAAAAACAAACTAACTTTAAGTGTTTTTATTTTTATTTCCATAACATATTTATGATCTATGGTGCTGGTGGAATATAGTTATATCAAATGCAGAAAACCTGTATTTGCAAAAAAAGTGATTGGCCTGCAGCTCAAAAAATACTCCACCTTTGTTTACTATTTTTGCGCTTATTATTATTTGACTTCAGAAGATCCCAAAATATCAGTACTAATAGTACTGGATGATTTCGGATGGGTGGGGTCCACCATATCATAATTCATGAATCATTACTTTTATGTACTTTTATAGGAAAGGCTGATTATATTTGCACTGGAACTTGGTCTGACAAAGCTGCTAAAGAGGTACGGTATGATTATGCTATTTTGTTACTCATTGGTATGTTCAAACAGATTGGTTACAATTACTTTTGCTCAATAATTTCTCTTATCTGTGTTATCTGTCTTTGACCACATAAAACTTTAAGATTTTTATGCAAATGATGATATAATAGATAACATTATTTTTTTTAGGCTGAAAAATATGGCAATGTTCATTATGTGTTACCAAAAGTTGATAAATATCTTGGAGTTCCATCAACAGACAACTGGAATCTCTCACAAGATGCTGATTACGTCTACTTTTGTTATAACGAAACTGTTGGAGGTGTGTTTTGTTTTCAATATTTTCTTGAGGCCTGTAATGATTGCATATTCTATTATAAGTGTCTGGGACAGGTAAGCTATATCATTGCATTGCATTTCATCAGTACTTTCAAAATCTTTAATTTACTTATAGGTGTTGAATTCACTTCCATTCCTGAAACCAATGGAATACCCTTAATTGTTGACATGTCTTCAAATATAATGACAAGGCATATTGACATTAACAAATTTGCTTGTGTTGTGGCTGGTGCACAGAAAAATCTTGGTCCTGCTGGTGTGACTATGGTCATTGTTCGTGACGATATGCTGGGCAAGGAACAAATAATCTGTCCAACTATTTGGAACTTTAAGAAACAAGCAGATATGGAATCGAGACTTAACACTCCTCCTTGCTACAGGTATGTACAGGGTAAATAAAAAAAGTAAAATAAAACTACCTAACATCTTATTTTTGTTGACCTCAGTCTAAACAATGGTGCTAAAGTCTTGGTTCTCTTTGATAATTTAATAATCTAGTTTTGCTATAAATTTGTCATTATCATCTCCATGTAAAAAGCAGCAAATACGAAACATACAATATAGCTTTTCTTTTTTCCAAATAGCATTTTATTTTTCAAATTGTTTCTTACTTTAACTAGTTACCTTAGCAGGCTTTCGTGTTCTGACACTCATCCATGCAATGTGTTCACCATTTCCAGAATACTGTAAATTTAAGATGGTAGTGCTTTTGGAAAAAGATCTGTTCATGACAAATTTGTTTCAAATAATATATATATATATATGTATTTTTGTTTGTTTTCGTTATAGTATATACATTACTGGGTTGGTTTTCAAATGGATCATAAAAAACGGTGGTATCGATTTTTTTGACCAACAAAACACGCGGAAAGCTGAAAAACTGTACGATACGATTGATTGTTCCAAAGGTTTTTACAAGGCTATCATTAACAAGAATTCGCAATCTCGTGTTAATGTTCCGTTCAGAGTTGGTGGACCATACGGTGATGAAGTTGTAGAGAAGAAGTTTGTGGAAGAGGCAAAGAAGAATGGTCTACATGGTTTGAGTGGCCACAGGTATGATATGTCAAAATGTTTTTCACTGTGTGTGCAAATTCACAAAATTTAAAATCGAAGTTGTGTTTTTTTATTGAATGGCACGCACGTAACATGGAATGCCATTTCAATAGAAAACCCTACATTTTCACTGTACAAAGGTGTATTTAGATGAAACAGCACATATCATTTCAATAGAAAGCACTTCTGTGAAGAGATGTTTTAGAATATCTAGTACCTATTTTTTATTCTCGTCAAAACTTGTCAGAAGCAATATCCCTGACAGTAAGAAAGAAATTGATTATTAGATTTCTTTTCCACTTTTGGGATTTTTCTACTCATGTGCTGCTTAAATTAAGAATTAGGGTCTCCAACCCTTAGTTCTTGAACTTTTAAAACACTTAAAACACTTTCATTCAGTAAATTTGAAGTAACCACATTTTTCTTTAGGTGAAGAATGACAGCGAAACAACTCTGAGAAAAGACAATTTGTTTTTAAACCGTTCTGAAGATCTCTCCATAGTTGTTTTTCATATAATATAATTTATCATAAAAAAAAATTAAGGGTGTTCTAGAGTAGCTTCTGTTGTTGAAAAATCAATTTCTTGGTAACTAAGTTTTTAGTAATATTACTCTTTGATTATTATCTCATTTATTATTAATTTTATTGAAATAAGACTTGTGTGGGGAATGATAAAAAACATAGAAAACGTACGATAATTGTTTTCACAACTTTTTGTTATTAAATCGGACTTTGAACTTTGCATAGTCAGTGTACCTTTTCAGTTAACAAGTTAACAAAGAGTGTGACGTATTTTTTTAATGATAAGCCTCATTATCTATAATGTATTTTCCCATGGATTGTTAATGTCAGTGAAATGACTAAAACTACTTTTTTTTCTAGTAAATCATTAACAAATTACTTTTTTTAATAGTGCAGGCATTTTTTTTTTCTGCAGGTTTTGAAAGTTTTACAATAAATGTAGACGAATCAGTTTTAGTATGAATGTCATTTTTGGTAGATTTTTAACTCCAGACATTGCATTGGCGTCATTGTTTTTTTCTTGATCTTGATAGTTTATCGTTGTATCGAACCTCAAGATTTATCTTTTTCATTTTTTTCTATTTTTATCATTACTTTGAGTAATAGCAGCAAAATTTCAGGAGAGTAGGAGGAGTCATAATATCGATTGAATGTTGTTAAAGTGAAATTGTTAGCTCTTCTCTCTAAATTTAGCTACGCCTCCATATTCTCCTCCAATTTTGTGGTAAACTTCTAAAAAGTTCAGAGATTTATATAGTCCACACTATAAAACCTTATAATGTCGTAGAGCTGGGCTGAAGTTTCCAGCATAATGATTAAAAAAGTTACAAATTTACTGTTATTTTGATATCACAGTAAAATCTTCTGTCCTCTCAGAAGCTGAAAGAGTTTACAGACAAAGACCTTTCACCCAAAAAGTAATGTATCAGGCGATAGAAATAAGCTCTAAACTGCTCTAATCTATTCTAGTAAATTTAGGCAGCACTTGCAGTTTTAGAAAAAAGTATAGAACTCTATGAAAATGAAAAAAGGGCACTTTAGACTTTGGCACATTTGAGTCATAAGAAAGTCACTAACGATAAAGCATCGCTAGGCATATACTACATACACATACCTACCCTCCCTCTGACTGTCAGATGCGCTTCCAATCCCCTACAAATTGTTACGCCTTTATTATGTATTTCTGCAAGTTGACCTCTCTCCCCTAACTTTTCTAGACGAAATAAAACTTCTGCATATTAATAATTTTATTACACTGCAATGTTTCTGTCGTATTCCCTGGTTTATAATAATGTTGACTTCTTTGACTCTTTTAGATCTGTGGGTGGATGTCGAGCTTCAATGTACAACACCATCACGGTTGAAAACGTTCAAATGCTTTGTGACTTCATGAAAAAATTCCAAATGGAGAATCAAAACTAAAACAATGGCTTCCCCATCCATCCCCTTCCACCATCCGCGGGTACAATCGCGGCAAAAGTCACTACGGATGCGTCAATTTTCATTGTACGACAATGCTTGTCGTTTCGATAGAAAACTCTCCTCCACCTCCAGCTAGAATATTCATATTTTACCTTATTTTCTTATTCTGAGTGTTTTATTTTTTATTTTCGTCATTTTCCTAAATTTTCTAAAAACCATAAATTTCTTAATTTATTAATAGGTATTTTATTTATTTTCAGCTGATTTCTTAGAAATCTACATTTTTTAACAGTGGATAAAAATAAACTATTTTTGATTGCAAATGATTCTATAATCATGGTAAAAATTATCAGAAAAAACGAAAAAAAGTCCCCTACCCAAAGTCATTGTATCAGAGGTATCAGAGACGCTGGTTTTTGGGGAAAACATTATGCTTTGTCGGAAAACATTATGCTTTGTCCGAAACATTTATTACCATAATGGTAGATTTGTACTCTAGTCTAGGGAATGTATTTTAGTAATTCTAATTTTACTTTAGGATTACTCACAATGATTTCAGAGAAACCTTTTATTTGATAATTTATTATTTTATACTTTATGTACACGTCCCAGTTTGCACAGGAAGTCTTTTAAACGTTCTTAATACGTCCTTGTGCGGCTGGGGCTTTTAGATTTTAGGAAACAGTATTCAAATATACAAATTTAGCAGCTTTTAAATTAAAAATGTTTCTTTCTTTCTGACTTAGAGGCTTTATACTCTAATTCGAGTGCAGTATTAGACAAAGTGTGTATGTAGACAAAACCTGATCTCTTTGAAAATAAATCAACTTCAAAGGAACAGATCATTTTAAAAGCAAGAAGATTTTGAAATATAAAACTTTCCCTGCCTGTCGGTCTCAACCATGGTTGGGCCTCAAGTTTTTTTTCAAGAAAGTTGCTTTAAAATGACTTCATATCTTTGTTTAAGATATATAGATAAACCCTTGATTTTCAAACAACAAAGTAATCCTCAAAAAATTCACACTTGAAACCCAACGAAATTTATGTCGGCAAGTTCGTTACGTTAATTTGGTAATTTCTATTCTTCTGCAGAGGCGGATCTAGTCAAAAATTGAGGGTTCGCAACAACATCAAATCATTGAAATCAAGCAATGAAATCGTCAAAATAATTCAATTTATGTAGTTTTCATTGTTGAGATAATAGAGAAATAGTATCTTTTTTATTTCTGAACGTTCGCAACTGCGAACCTTGCGAACCTTGCGAACCTCTGGATCCGCCTCTGTTCTGTTAACGTTCTGAAAATCCAACATTCTGTGCTTTTTGATACCGCTTCTATTAATCACGAAAATTTTCGGTAAAATTACTCATTATTTCTGTAAAATATTTTCTCAAATCTTCAATTGTAAAAATAATTGTACAGATTTTACTACATGTGTATGGGAGAATCTTCCTAAATCTTTCGTCGTGACAAATTTTCGGTCCAGTTGATGAGGGCATATTTTCGGTCAAGCTTTCACCGAAAATTTATCGCCGGAAATATTTATTTTGCTTGGCCGAGCGAAGGAGTCTCATTATTCAGGAAATATATTTTAGGTTTTGTGTATATTTTCTGTAGATCGGGTAGAAATGTGTTTAGCAAACTCAATGCTATACTACCTTATCGGCCCTTTTTACGCCGGTCCTTTATTAAACACCATTTAGAAGCCGGCGTAAAAAGGGCCAATAAGGTATTTCAGTTTTCTGGTGTAAATTAAATTTGTTTGCATTGACGTTGGGTCCATAATCGACACCTGGTCAAAAGGTCAAAAGAGGTTTACTCCACAGAAATAAGTTTTTTTCGTTCATATGATACGTTGGGTGTATTCTTTTGGGAATCCGATTCTTCGTTAACAAAAGAGTAGTTTCGCCGACGCATCATTCTGTTTCGTTGTCTCAAACAACAACAACTATTTCACGGCAGATTGCCGAAAAGAATACTAGGGTTGAATGGTATATCCTAATTACCCTGGCCCCAGAGATAACTTTTAGGAAAAAAGTGACTTTTTTATCGAGTTCGCGCGCGGTGAGAAAAAAGTCCTGTGGTTCCACGGTATATCCTAATAGACTAGCTTGCTCGTCGGGGGTCCAAACGGCGGATTACGGGTCTAGCGTAGTTTTCGGGTCTGTAAAATATATATATGGAAATTTAAATTCTGTCCATTTTTAGCGCGATCACGGGTCCGGGTATCACACTCCATCTCAGTATCTAAAAACATTTGCGCAGCGGCATAAATTAGAAATACGCAAAAAAATAAAGGCTAGTTAACTAGTCTAGGTATATCCTAAAATTGAGCATGCGAATAGATGAAACACTGCACTTTCTCCTCCCTTCTAAACTTTATAATATATAATTTTCTTGGTTTCTGGATATTGGGTGTGCAAAGCTTAGATTTAATCATGTTTTAGCCTGTATAGTTATACGGTACTAGCCTGGAAATAGAAATTATGTATGGATTTTAACCACAGACTAAAAACTAGTCTAAGAGAGTTCATTTCTTGAGATTATCAGAATATTCTATTTATATCTAAACCCGACAAGCCCGAGATTCTCGGGTTTTCCGGATCCTGTTAAACCCAAGATACTTGAGAATTTCGGGTAAGTAGCAAAAGATGATGATAAAAAGGCAATTTACGCCTTCTGCTTGCTCCAGCCATTGTAATCGTATCTTAGCATTGTATTAATAATCTATTATTTGGCAAACATATACTTATACTAAAGCAAAGGTATAAATGTCAGGTATAATTTTAAACCTGACCTTCCCGAGATTTTTGCTCATCGGGTGAAAGACAGGAAAGTCGGGTAAATCCCGAAAAAAAAACCGAGTAAATTACCAAGGTGGTTGTAAAATGACGAAAAGGACCAGGAATGTACTATTAAAAAACATATAGAAAGACAGTTTGTATTAAAAAAATCATGTATTTTTTCCCATTAATCATAACACTCTCCATCTTATTATTATCACCCTGTTTATTCAGAGCTGTCCGCTTTCCAGAATGTCCGTAAATCAGGTAAGGGCGGTAGATGTGCTTGGGCGGTTATTGTTTGTTTGTTTGCGCGGGAGATTATAAATGCAAGATCAACAAAATCAACTACAAAAAATGTTTTCTTAATAAATCAGGAAACATCAATCTGGTAATGTATCTATTTTGTATAAACTGTATAAAAAGAAACGCATGGATCCATTAAGTGTCACTTAATATAAAAAAAATGAAAATGAAAAATCTAATTTGCTTCAGAAAACGGCGGGTATAACTTGGGGAATCGTCACTAGGTGTATTCTTCACGAAAAGAAAGCTAAAACGCAGATGGGATGTAAACTGTAAACAGGTAAACGACTGGAAAGAAGACTTAATATTTGTCAGATATTCATTTTGTTAAAAGAAATTCCAGTTCGACTTTTTACACCAGACTGTTGTATTTGACCAAAGAAATTCCTCGACTTTCTTTAATTTTAATTTCTTTTGGAACCGATTTTTATCTTGCCTTTTTTAATGGTGGTCAACCCCCTATTAATTTCATCCTGCTTTGCTGTTTTCCTGGACCCCTGTACCGTTTTCCCATAGTGTGAACCAGGGTCTGACCCCTCCCACTCTAGATGGTCTGACGTGACACCTTAATATAATAGATAACTTTCCATTAGAGTTGTTGTCAACTTTGCTTGACCCTCAATATCTATAGTGATTGAGGGTCACACAACTTTGATTCCACAACAACACACAAAGCTACGATTACCAATAACTACAATAAAGAACTGGAGCACTTCATCTCATGTGCTGTCAGTTACGGAAAACTTCCTCATGTGGATACATAATATTTCGCAGCAAGCGCCAAAAATAGAGAAATTCTATAAGAGCTTGTCACGGCCGAAACAGGATTTAAAAAGTTATGAGCGTTTTCTGATTTTGGGGGCTTCAATATAAATTTGGGGGAAAAAGAGTGTAACAGTAATAAACTGTTATGAATTATCTATACCCTCCTAAAAAGCCAACTTCTAATTTTTAGTAAGCATCAAAAGTTACAGATGAAAATAGACAACTGATCATAATCCGTTAATATGTAAACATATGTTATCAGCTACTCTATCTTCAAGACAAAATTCATTATCCTTACTTGTTTCATAAAATTAAAGTAATTAAAGTTGTATTAAAAGCACATGAGCCATTAGGGAATAATGAACAAGTATTTATGCACATCATGATGCATTTTTATTAGTTTATTCAAATTTATCCCTCGTACAGTTTTATACGCAAAGTTTTTTTCTAAAGAAGCTTTAGAGTTTATCACATGTATTTGTAAAAAAAATTGTCAAAATTATGTTGTTGTTTTTTTCATAAAAATATCTTCTTTGACTATATGTATCCCCATGTGGCTGTTTCCCGTAACTGGCTGTAATAATTTAATAAGCGCTTGTATACAACCACAAGCAGTCATATCTGCTTAGTTAGGAAAGTTTTTGAATGCTTTCCTAATTAAAAAAAATTAGGAAAGTCAAAAATAAAACAGAATTTACACCGGCTCTAGCCATAATCGCATTCTCTATCAATATGTATTGAGTAAGCCAAACAATCAAACATTGCTAAGGCTCTATTTATCTCCCGTTGTTGCAATATAAACCTAACCTCACATCGATACAGAACGCATTTTCCCTGCAGGAGATCATTAAACTCTCTAAAAGCTATACAGTATCTCAAGATTCTGTCCACAGATTTAAAACTTTCCTAATTAGGAAAGACTTTTTAATTAGGAAAGCCTTTAAAAAACTTTGCTAATTAAGCAGATATCTCTGACTGACAAGATGGTAATAAACTAGCCTAAACTGCAGGCTATGGACTTTTTTGGGGATTTGTCTTGATTAGTTAATTGTGATGTGGAATAAATGTGCAGTTAGATGTTTGAGATGGTGTGTGTCAGCAAAACTACTCTTTTAAGGAAGAATGATCACAAGCCATTAAACTGCAATATGTGTCAGTCAGGGGAATTTAAGAATAAACAGATAAGGATGTATTTCAATAAAAAAGTATCATGCAGTTTATAGATGTAGAAGAGCGAATATGTGACGTTCCACGGGAAAAGGAAACGCTTTCTTTTAGCTATAATAGCGATTATCCAAAATAACGTTAATTTAAAGCTAATTTAAAGCTAAAAAAATTAACGTTAATTTGAATTAACTTTAATTTTTAGCTATAAAATTAACGTTAAAAAATTTAGCTTTAGAATTAACGTTAAAATGAACGTTAATATATTCAGCGATCAACAATACTTATAGCTTTCATAGCTTAACTATTCCAACTTTTCAACAGCATTTATTACTGATTACTGACAGAAAAAATAAACAAATGTTTGAAGTTAGCATTCAATTTCATGTAGCGTTCGATTTGGTTGACTTGCTTATTATTCTTTTTTATGACTAGGCGATTCTTTGTGGGAACTGAACAGTC
>JAUKWF010000198.1:0-14545 GCA_032356525.1 Eutonina indicans
TTGATAACTTTCCTATACTGTATACCTTATGTTTGGTTGAAAAAAATGTCGATGACAAATAACTTATTAACCTCTTTCGACGGGTACTGATAGGCATTTTATTCTGAGATTGTGGAGCAGAATTATAGAGCCTACAAGATGATCCAAAAAACAAAACTTAATTCTATCCGAAATTTGCTTCAAAACAATGTTAGATTACATTAGATTGCCAGAACTTATGCAACATTGAAAGTATACTAGCCTATAAATCTAAGCTATGTTTTTATCGTGAATAAATGATGACTTCTAAAAGTTTTAGATCGATAAAAGGTAGTCCAGATCACTTCAAAATCAGGAATAGCATAATAGAAATTTCTCTCATTCCAATTGTAGTCATACAGCGGACGTCCTGTATCTAACTTGTTTCAAGTTGTTTTTTTATATTGTTTAAAAATACTGGGGGCGGTGGACCCCTTGACTGTACCAGTCCCGTACGGGATTTCAATTTCATCGAAATAGTATGTAGTATGTATACCTTCTTTACATTGAAGGGTTTGGTACAAGGTAGTGGACCCCTTATAAAGCGACGTCACATAGTATAACCCCTTATAAATATTTTTCTATAAGATTTCAAATCAATCAATCCACCTTGTCAAATACAGGTGTCCGCTTTATAAAGAAATTTAAAAGCAGCAAAGAAATATACATTTTACTGCATCAAATATTTCAATAATTTCTTTAAAACATCTAAGAGGTCTACAATATACAAGAAATATCAACTAGAAAAAAATTCCCTATATAGCAATATCTAGGCAAATAAAATGTTGTAGGCATAAACTACTTTATTGTCAGAAACTTTTGCGGCTTTTAATTCTTTAATCATTTTCATTTGCGAAGAAATAAAACTGGCGAAAGAAAAAAGCCATCGATTTCCGCGCAAAAAAAATTGATTAGCTCCCAACGTGAAAGTTCTTCTGCGAAATTCATTCATTTTGGCGGATTTTCAGACAGCGAAAGTTTCTTCCCGCTAAATTTCTGTCAATATTAAAGTAGTCTCATATAATTTCATATATTAAATTTTTTTTTAAATGCCTGAAAATTATATCCTTGCTAAAATATAAAGAAATTTACTATATCCGTTCCAATGGTTCCAATACATTACGTCAACGTTTTTAAATTTTAATTTCACAAATTTCTGTCTGTTTCATTGCACAAACAAAACAATTTTTGACGGGTATTTATTTTAGCGAGTCTTGCCAAAATTTGCCGAAATCTGCAAAATGGCATTTTTTTTGCGGTTATAAATGATTGCGCAATTTATTATTGTATAAACAATAAAATCAATTATATTTTTATTCCAGTCCATTGAAACCTCAAAAAGAATGTAACACGACTCAGCTCGTTTGACGTACTGATACCCCAAATCCAACCTCGAACAATAGAGTTAGTAAAACGAAGTTTTGATAGTTCGTTTGTAAGATTTGGTACTACGACGAAATGGGTTTTCCGCTGCGTTAACAGTATTTCGGTCTAAATGATTATGATAATGAAAGTGAAAAATGTTTTTGCTATTGAAGACATACTATTTAGGGAAATTATTTGAGGCCAAAATTGTAAAAAAAGCTTAAAAATAGTTCCACAATAATTTATTCCGCAATAATCTATAAAGGCTTAAGGTTATTTCCGTTAATATTTTCCTATAAAGGTAAGGGCTTATTTACACTTATTGAAATGTTTCCATTGTCGTGAAAGTTTCCGCGTACACGTATGTTTTTATATGTTGAAGCAGAGAAACAAAGTTGAAAACTAGGTATCTTAACAAGTGTAAATTAATTAATTGCAGGACAGGCGAACAGGCGAATCAGACATCTAGTTCTAAACACAGAGTAATATTAAAGTTTATACTATGAAATGAACAAATGATAGAAAATATCTAGGAAACGTATATATCAACTTCTTTAAAAGTATATAACTAAATTGATAAAATAAGTATAAATTTTCATTTTTTCTTTTATATGGAAGCCTGGACACCTAGCGTACGATATAAGCAAATTACATTTGTTTATGGTTATGTTAGATACTGAAACTGTAACGCCAGTTGGCCAAGCTATACCTATAGAAGCTGTCAAATCAAATTTAAAACACAGAAGAAGCCATTTCTAACTCTTTTCCTTTGAAATTAGAGTAAGCGTAAATACACACGTTACGTCATTAGAGTAAGCGTAAATACACACGTTACGTCGGGAAAGTTTGACGAAAAAGAATTTCAGAGGCTGCAGTATACCTTTTTCAGTTTTTAAGTCTATAGGATAGAATAGTAATAATTGAAACTTAAAAGCTTAATTTAAACTTGTATTTTGAGTATGTCGGTCGTTCTCGTGGCTCCCACCCATGGGTCGTTCATTAAATACGTATGAGTAGGTTGCATTTGTGCAACATGAATTGTTAGAACGTAACTAACTATACGGCTTAGAAAATATGTAAAGGCGAATTTATGGATGGCTAATATGACGGAAAATTTCAATTTGTTAAAATTATAAGAGGAATACTAATATTGCTTTAATATGCTTCTTACAGGTTTCAATACTAATTTTATCATGTGGCTTTCAACGAGATTTTCTGAAAAGGGCAATTTCATGATCAATTCACTTAAAGCACAATTTCCCAAATTAATTCGCTCAAGCCGAAAACCAAAGCAAGATTTTTTGCATTTCATTGTATAACCAATCAAAACAATAACAATGGCTTATGATTTCTCTAAAACACAATAGAATCATGCATGCCTTTTGCTGGCGCAAATGAATTTAATTAGTGGAAATTGGCCTGAAAAAAAAGGTAAGAAAAAGAATCGTTTATAAAAAAAGTTAAGAGTAAAAAGTAAAATCAAAAACAGCAACAACTACCTTCTTCGTGTCGTACTACGATAGTTCTTTTTCGGACGCGTGAAGTTCTCCGGTGAAACAAATTCAGTTTCGATTGCTCGATTTGGCGAATCGCTATCAAGTCGGTTCATCGAGACAACAGGTTGAACGTCCACTTTCGGCCGCTTACGTTCACCCGAGAGAGTATCAGTTTGTTTATTAGCACGTTCATCCAATCGATGTTTATCAAAGTGTCTTTTGTCGCCGTCTAGTGAAACCCGACTGGTTTTTCGATTCGGTGTATCGTTGGCCGAATTATTGCGCCTGTTATCTTCTTCCAGTGGTTGCCTCCGAGTTTTCTCTTCACTTAATCGTCGTTTGCTGCCCGATTCTACTCGACTAGCCGACAATCTCTCGTGCTGATCTCGTTCGTATCCTTTTTCGGCGCTATGCTCGTATTTTCGTCGATGATCTTTCTCGTCGCGACTTCGTTCTCGTATAGAATCGTCGGCTTCACGTTGTCGGCGGTCGTAATCGTCACGTGACGCATCCTTTCTGCTGTGTGATTTGCGAGCATCGTCGTCGTCGTATTTCACCCTCTCTTTTTCTGAACTTTCTCTTCTTCTAGAAAACATAATAGTGATAGTACTGATGAAAAAAATGTATTTGACATAAAAGCAATGCACAGCGCTATCATCTTTCCCAGCAGTACGTTATTTATACAAAATCTTTGAGAATCGCATTACTTCCCTTTTAAACGAAATGCCTTTCACTATTTTTCCCACAGACTGAGATACAAATTTCCACCTTCTTGAATAAAAAAGCAATAAAGCAATAAAGGTGGATGTAGATAATCAAATTTTCCAAAAGCTCCCTAATAAATATACTTTATGACACTTTCTAAATTTTGCTTTGATCACGTGACAGTCTGAATTAACACCTTGGGGCTGTTCACATGAGAAAATATATCTCGGTTTTATCTCAGTTTCAGCTCGCTTTTCCGTATCCCGCGTTTTTGCCGAGATAACAATTTGTTCCCAGAATAGCAGCGGGATAAAACGTATCTTATCATTTAAACAGCCTCTTAGTCTCTATCCGCCCCTGGACGACTGGGTATAGTACTCACCGCTTATCTTGTGATAATGAGCTAACGACAACACTTGATAGCGTATGTTGTTGTTGTTGTTGTTGCTTCTCATCATCGGCGTTGTTGGCGTCGTGTTGCGTTCTACTTTTACTGTCGTGCGGAGATCTCTGTGAACTATCACGTCTGTAAGTTGCATAAGCTATCTTTTGTAGACGATCGCCGATTCTTGACGAGCCCTTAGTAGCAGTAGGTTCACCAGTATCACCTTCCCATCGTGCTGTCACCGTTGAACTTTCTGCTGATCTTTCCAAAACGTTGGTTTGCGGTGTGAATGTAGTCGTTGAGTCGTTACTGGTACCCTTCCAAAACGTGTCTAGTTTGATTGCCTTTTGTCGTACTTCCTTTGCAATTGCAATACCGTCGTTGTGGATGAGTTCATCGCTTTCATCGAGTGAACGAAACAATGGATCCTCTGCCGGTGGTGTGTGTTGTGGTGAAGTTGAACGCACAGGTGAAGGTGGCGGTGGTGGTGGTGATTTACTTGCCACCCTCTCTTTCCTTGTCGATGCTGAACTTCGTCGACGTGAAGGCGAAGACTTGGATTCTCTAGTTGACAACTCATTTCTGTGTTTTGGTAGTCTTTCTTCACGAGTCACCGTACGTTTCGTTTCAACCGTTGGTCTTTCGTTTCGGTTGCTCTCCGTTGTTGTTCTTTCTTCGTGAGCTCTTTCTCTTCTCGACTTCTCCTTGCTTTCATTGGCTGATCTTTCTTTGCGATCGCTCTCTATCGTTGATCTTTCTTTTCGAGCACTCTCCATCGTTGATCTTTCTTCATGTGAAGTTAACTTTGCTGGTTGTTCTTTACGCGAACTTGCTGATTCTTCTGTGACTTTACGAGAACTCTTCACCGTTTGAGTACTCTCCATTGCTAATTTTTCACGATCACTCCCCCTAGTCGTTCTTTCTTGGCGAATACTCTCCTTCGTCGATCTTTCTTGGCGAATATCCTGCTTCGTCGATCTTTCTTGGCAAATACTCTCATTCGTCGACCTTTCTTGGTGAATACTCTCCTTTGTCGAACTTTCTTTACGAATACTCTCCTTCGCTGATCTTTCTCTGGGAGGGTTTGACGCTTGTTCGTAGGAATTGTCAATCGTTGATCTTTCTTCACGGATACTCTCAGTTTGTGTTTTATCTTTGCGGGTACTTTCTCTCGTCGATCTATCTTTGTTAGCAGACTCTTTTGCAGATCTTTCTTTGTGGATGCTTTCGACTGGTGACTTTTCTTTAAGAACACTCTTGATTGGCGATTCTTCTTTTTTAGTGATCTCCACCGTGGTCTTTCCTTTAGGTGAATTCTCTTTTCTTTCTCTGTTAGTGGACGGAGATGCTTGTTGATTTAAGCTTCTGTGAGTTAAACTTTCGCGTGCTTGACCCTTCTTGTCGCTTCTACTCAAATCTACGTGTTTGTCGTGTCTGTCGTGTCGATCAATTCTGTCACGTCGATCGTGTTGTTTGTCGTGTTTATCGTTATGTCTGTCGTGCCTTTCGCGTCTGTCGTGTCTATCGTAACGATTGGGGTTTCTCCTTCCCCTCTCTCTGACAGAAGCATTGCTAGATTCATTTTTCGATCCCTTCTCATCCTTTGCATCGTCCTTCTTCTGCCGTTTCCAATTGTCTTCTTCTGTACTGTCATCTAAATCATAGTCTAAATCATCAACATCGGGTTCAAACACATCTACAACATTGGACGTCTCAATATTTTCTTCTTTCTCGACAGCTACTTCCTCAACATCTTTCTTCAAAGTTACACCGGTGAGAAAACCATGCTGGTCATACGGTTCTTCAGAACTGTAGTCCAACTCTAAACTATCCGAATCGTCGTACTTTGCGTCGTACTTGATTTCTTTTTTTGAGGTGGACTTTTTCTCTGGTTTGGGAATCGAGGAGGCTGGGATGCGTTGTTGGACTTCTTTCAAAATTTCTTCCTTCATTTTCTGTCTCATGGCTTCCAGTTCTTCTGATGTCACCACAAGCTTTTCCTTTCGCTTGCGTTTCTTCTTCTTCTTTTTCGACTTTTTGGAATGTTTCTTTCGTTTCTTGTGTTTCCGACGCTTTTCCTCTTTCTCACTATCGTCACCGGAATCATCATCATCATCATCATCGTTGTCATCGCTCACATCCTCACCACTCTCATTATCTGTGCTGCTCTCCTCTTTACGTTTCTTTTTCTTCCCTCGTTTCTTGGACTTTTTAGAAGTAGACTCTGAGTCGCTTTCACTTTCACTCTCTTCTTTTTTTGTTTTGACTGTGGAATCAGGAATTTCGTCATTGTCTTCCTTTTTTGTAGTCGAATCTGAAGGTTTTGTTTGTTGCACACTGACTTCTATCTCTTTCGAGTTTTGACTATCGATTGTCGAATCTGTAGGTTTTGTTTGTTGCACACTGACTTCTATTTTTTTTGAGTTTTGACTATCGATTGTGACATTTGGATGCGCATTGTGTACCTTCTTTGGTGATGAAACTAATACAACATCTTTCTCCAAGCCTTTGTCTTTCTCCAAACCTTTGTCTTTCTGCTCAACAGCTTTATTGGAGATGGGACTTTTCAAATGAAGCAATGGACCACTACTTACATTCTCTTGGAACTTCTCTGTAGGTACATGTGATGGTCGTGGTTTTGAAGAAAGGTTAGGGTGATCTTTAGGTGCAGACTGGTTAACACTGGAGACCTCTGAAGTCGGAACTTCTGAAGTGTGTATAGCTAAGTTGACAGATGTACTTTCGACCGCCAACAATGCAGTGTCATCCTCACTTTTCGATTCTTTTCTTTTCTGTTTCATTTGAAGACGTAAATCAATCTTTTTGAGTTCTGCCTCTATCTTTCTCCTATCCTCCTTGGAAGTTGTATCATCGTGTGTTGTTTGGTTTGATAGGGAAGTTTTCTTATCTTGTAACGTTGAAGATTTCGATCTACTTGGTTGAACTTCTTTGGGTTTTTCCTCAGTAACGTTTGATGCACGCTTGACATTTCGATCATCCCTCCTTTGATCATTTCTGCTATATCTATGAACCGCATTGCCATTCCTACCTCTCATCCCAAAATCAGTTCTTCGAATACTCTGTCTTGATTCATGATGATTGTCACGTCTGCGACCATCTCTTGGACGATTGGACGACTCATCTTTCCTACTTATATGACTTTCTTGCCGATTATGCATGTTTCCTTTATCTGGTGACTTAGACCTAGCACTACCTTTATGATGAGTCGATTTTGACGATGTCAAGATGGCAGTTGATAATTTAGATTTTTCTTTTTGCAATGTATTGGGTTTTGGTGCACCAACAGAACTAAGCCTTGCAAATACACTTTTAGAACTGGCATTATGTGCATTGTAGCTTTCAGTATCATCTGTAAATTCTTGTTCAAAACTTTGTGCTTCTGAATTTTCATCCTCTTCTTTAGCAACAACAACAGAAGATCTTCCCTTTCCTGCACCTATACGAATTTGAATGGTCTCGTTTGGAGAGGAGACAATATCTTGATCAATTACTTCAGACGCCACATCTAAATCAGGTGCATGATGACTTTCCACCAAATTTTGAATATCGCCTCTCAAATCGTCATCTACCTCATTGGATTTTGTATCTACAGCTAGCCTCACTTTTCTTCTTTCAGGAAATTTCTTCTTAGTTGCATTTTGTGGTGTACGGTTAGAAGAAGATTCATATGTAATGCTTTCAAATTTACTTCTTTTTGATTCACCCTTCATTTCTTGAGCAGCTTGATATGATGAGTTTGGTGACAATATCTGCCAGGCGAAACAAATTGGAAGAAGGAAAATTAATGAGGGAAAAACGTTGCCGTGAGAATAAAACTGCTAGCCTAATATAGAGCAATTCTCTATCTTCCATCCAAAGTGGTTGTCGGATGCTGTTGAATATTTCAATGCCAGTTCATCTAAACGTCTATTTTTATACTGTATATGATGTAATCATCAGCTCAGTCTTCTTCATTCAAGATTGTTTTTCATCAATTAACTTTTGTCTTGTACATGAGTGAATACTATTCATTCTTTCAATGTTATGTAATCTTTCTTTCACTGTATTCAAATTGAGTTCTGCAAGCCATGCTAATAGTTCTAGAAAACAAAAATGCAGAAATATGTTGGCCTTCTAAATTACACACCAGAATGCGCCATCACATCATAATTTCCTGTCAAAACAGGAATATCAATATAAACAAACAATTATTTCTCCATTTGGAGTCTTTTGCATGATAAAATACCAAAATAAGGGGTCATCAATATATAGAATATTTTTGTAGAAATTTTCAAATTTTGGACCCCTCTCTCAATCCTTGCACACAACAGAAAAATAGAATAATGAGACTTAAACAAATATCTTGCAGAACGTTCTGAAAAATCTCAAAGCTATATAGTGTCTATCAGAATGATTTGTTGATATAAGTAAACAGTTTATGTCCAGAATTGTGTTCATACAC
Source organism: Eutonina indicans (assembly GCA_032356525.1). Classification (NCBI taxonomy): domain Eukaryota; kingdom Metazoa; phylum Cnidaria; class Hydrozoa; order Leptothecata; family Eirenidae; genus Eutonina; species Eutonina indicans. The sequence continues at coordinate 8,432 of JAUKWF010000198.1, forward strand.
TTTTTAATGCTCCATCATATATGTTAATGAGTATAAAAAAATTAAACAAACCTCTCAATTTATATCAACATGCCAGCAATCCAAGTACATTGCTACAAATACAATACAATAACTGTCAACACATCTTCCAAGCCATCCAGTGTATTCGAAGCAACAAACACAAAATATCAAACAGTTAATATTCACATTCCACTTGTCAATCAATCAATGTCTGTACGTAGTTCTTCGTAATTTTGAAAGTCACTTTATTTTCTTCTGTGTATCATAGCAGAGCATATATTCAACAGCATCTGACTTCAATAAAATTATCTGAACTAATGGTAACAAAATCATATTAAAAACACAGGGGATAAGGACAAGAATACCTCATCTTGGGCATGTTGAAAAGTTTTGCAGGTAGATATTTCTGTACATATTCTTGAAATGCAATTTAGATTTAATTGTTAATGAGAAAGTAACAAAAAATAGAAAACAATTTTAAAAGAGTTATTTGACAGACAAAATTTAGAAAACAGCTACTTTTAAAGTCAGAAATTTTCATGAATGGATGCTTAATTCTCAAAATTAAATTCCCCCGGGAAGATAGTTTACGCAAGCTATAAAAATTAACAAAACTAATTTTGCACGTGCGATTGTTGCCTTGCATAAAATCACAAGATTAATGCCTCAGCAGATTCCTGCAAAGAAGCCCTAAGTTGTTGATTGATTTTACCTTTATATTTCGCACACAATTTACATCATACTTTTGTTACATAAGTTTTATTATTTTCTATTGTTTTCTCATATCCGATTAGTTCACTTTTTCCCAAAGAAAAAAAAGGTGGAATATTCAAAATCATTTCACGTAATTAACTCTCATTATAAAGTATACTTCACTTCAATTCTCTGTGTTTGTATTGAAGAAGAAACAGAATGTTATTATTTTCAACAATGTTTATATTTTTGTAAAAAAAGATGAAAATGACAGAATTTGAAAAAAAGGAAAAAGTGCAAGATCGTAACATATTGATGACGCAATCAGAAACAACGAATGTATGAACTCATATACAGGACGTTACAAATGTTTTTTGTTGTGCTTTGTTATGTATGTTATAAAATTAAATAAACACTCCTAATTTGTTAATTCTCAGCTATCTTTGCATGTGCGATGTTTGTTTGGTTATAACAAAAATATAGGAAGAGAGATACGTAATATTGTGTTCTTCTTGTTAAAAATAGTGCTCGATTTGTGTGCAAAGAGCTTGTATAAATCGATTCAGGACAGAAAAAACGCACTTTTTTCGTACTTAAAGTTTCATGTCTTGCGACAATCTTCAGCGAATAAAAAAGATTTATAGGAAGAGAGATAGATATACAACTCATTGAAAACATCCGTGTTATATCAGGATTTGTAATATAAATAAAAGAGGCGTGTGGTACATCGCACACCTGGGCTAGCTTTTAGAGCTTTAAGGTGTGTTATTAATCACTCACTCCTCACTAAAGAAGACCATTTTTGGACCATGCTTTAAAAAGCATGTCTAGACAATTTAAGGTGTGTTTTAAAAATGGATAAGAAAAAAAAGAGTTGTATATCTATCTCTCTTCCTATATCTTTGGTTATACAATTTTGCATGAGCTTTATTTCGCTCATGCAAAACGTTCTTTGCATGTGTGATCGCATGCTTCTCTGGGTACAACCTGAAATTCTAGATTGAAAATAGTTTTTACAGTTCATTACTGTACCAGTTTGCTACCTTTTTTTGCAGGTTTTTGAGTGTATTTGCAAAATGAAGAAATCAAATTTGTGACTAAATCGCGGAAATAAAAAAATTATTTTTGGCCAGTTCGCAAAAATGAATTCCCGCAAAATACAAAAAAATTCACAAGTTGACTGATTCGCAAAAATTTCTTCCTTCAAAAATTTCTGACTTTAAAGTAGTTATTAGGGGTTTGCATGGGTTTCTTTTATTGAATCAAGTTGAAAATACCTCTGGAACTGCATCAGAATCCTAAAACGAGAGAAAAAAATAAAATAAAGTTCATTGACCGAAAATGTAATACAAATTTCACCTCCCATAATATGGCAAATTACAAAAGAAGTATTATACAAAAACATTCAAACTATACTAAAATCACATAGTAATGAGATTGCTTAGTATACATCTGTGTACTTTTTTTCTGATGATTCTATTCCAAAAATAACGAAGAAAAAAATAGCGACTTAATTTGGGCAACAGCCTAGTTACTCTCAAAGATAACAAAAATGACCTTTTAAGATTGGTTTCCACTTAGCGCTAACGAGCGGTAATGAGCGGTTACTAGCGCTAATGAGTGAGCAGTAACTTTTCTGAGTGGAAACGCAGTACTAGAAAATTAACTTTTCATATTTATCGCTCGTTAGAGCTGAACTTCAAAAGATGCCAATATTTTTGAACATATTTTTAATGATTTTTGTTATGTTGTGTTATGAAAAAAACCAATTTTTCATTTTGGAAAAACTGAATGTGCTAGAAAATGGCTGACAAAATAAACCCAAGCAAAGTCAACTCTTCTTCCTCTGACAAATCTATTTTTTTCAACTGAGCGGTAACTTTTTTGGCGCTTGATTTCTCAAGTGGAAACGTAAAACAGGTGTTTCCAGAAAAAAAGTTACCGCTCATTAGCTCTAAGTGGAAACCAACCTTTAATATATTTGCAAAATTTCAGCATTTGAATGTATATAGGTCTGATAATGTATGAATAAGATTATTTAATCAGTAGAAATAGAAATCAATAGAAAACAACTATTCAATCAGTCATGAATATTATTATCTTATTGTGAAAAATAATTGTAAATCCTATTAAGCCTTTGATTTAATTTCTGTGTTTAAAAGGAGTCCTACTATATTAACATGTTCAAAAGTTGAATCTCTATTGTAAAAACTATTCAAATTTCAGTTTTCATTTTGCCTGGACCGGACTGGTAAGATTTTTTTTTAATCACCCACCCACCCAAAGTATTTTTTCATATATATTTTTTTATGGCAATCTTTTGTTCTAGTAGTTTCAATTTGTGGAAAAGCGAGGTATATATACATGAATAGGGAAAATACAGTGGTTCTGTAAAAAAAATATTATTTATTAAAGTACACAAAATGTATTATTTCTAAGTATAATTGAATGAAAGAATACTTTGCTTAAATTCAGCCCTAAGAGTGAAAAAAATGTACATAAAAATAGCTGAAAATAAAAACCATTAAAAGGGGAACTGAGGTTTGGAAAAAAGATATTTTCTTTTCGTCGCAAAATCTTCTCGAGATCATTTCTAATTGTTAGAAGAAAAAAAAATTCAAAAAAGCTTTCATATTTCTTGAGATATCGCATTTTTATTATTTACAAAATCTCTTGAAAAAACAGTTCTGTGACGTAATTACTACACAACGACAACTCTGTCTACACTGTTTATACAGCGTATTATATAACACAACAGTTTTGATCATTGTTTTGATCGAATTATACACAAACAAAGCATTTCTTTTGTTACTTATTCGATAATACAAGCAAAAAAGCAAACGAAAATGTTTTACAATCAAACATTTTGTTTCTTTTACTGCACTTTCGCTATACTTCACGGCAAATTATGAGGGGTGATGACGTCACAACTCACAAAACTAAAAACCGCTGTTATTCCGTATGAGATAAAAATTTTTTGTTTGATTTAGCTTAAAATGATCCCCTAGACAAAGTCTTTGACCTCAGTTCCCCTTTATTTCCCCAAAATTTGGTAAACATATGTACCATAAAGCGGGGTGGCATGAATCACTCGGGGTCATTTGAATCAGTCACTAAAACATAAAATATCTCGTGATTGAAATAATATTTTTTCTTAACTTTTTCAGATTCTGTTTGCCATCTATCCACATCAAAGACCAAAAATATTTAAGAAAAAATAGTATTTCAATCAAGAGATATTTTATGTTTTAGTGACTGATTCAAATGACCCTGAGTGATTCACGCCACCCCGCTTTACGAGCCCACTAAATCAATGTTAATAAAATGAGAAATGCCCAGAAACAAGTGGAACAACCAAATAACAACCATCACAAGCTGTAACAACCTGGAACAAGCTAGAATGTGCAAGTACAAAGACTGGGGCGTTTGTGTAACATTCCCATGAAAACTGCACTAGACAGGTGAAGAAGAGGAGAAGTAATCATGGTAGAAATAAAATACATCATCATGATCTGTCTGTAATAAATTCTCAGCTACTGGAAAATTGGAGTAAATTGACTTGGCAGAGCATTAGATATTGACAATGACATCATTCTTTGGCAACCACTATTTTCTTGACAAGCAGATAATTAGTGATGTCAAATACAGGCTAAATGATCAAAGCTAAAGGGAAAGCTTTCCCTCCTCCCCACCCCCAAAGTTCATTGGATTGATCTGGGGTTTCAGATAGTAATGGCTTGTTCCGCATCGTTACTGGGTTGTCCCTCCTTTTAATTGAACACAAAATTTAATTCTCATTTACTGTAAAACATTTTCTTAAATAGTAATTTTGCTATTTTAACTTTTAATAAAATCCAAAACAGCAAACTATTGCAAGAAATTTCCAGTTAAAAATATGTCATAAATGATAAACAAAACTAGTACCACTGAAGCATACTACATTACTGACAGTTATTACTCATATGATAGAAATTTGTTAGAGTATAATAAAAAACGTCAAAATATATAAAAATAGACCACCATTGAAAATGTATTTTTTGATGTCATGTGACTGTGAGTTTATGATTAACCATACAATGGTTTACCAGATTTCAATCATTGGAAATCATACAATCATGTTTTTTTTAATTTTACCTTGTCTGCTTCAGTTGGATTATCCAATCCATCTTTCATACCAATATCATGTGACTTTCGTTTCAATTTAATAGGTTTTGATGATTTGCCCTCAATTCGATTCCCAGTTGGCATTGTCACAGTAAGGTCTTTGCCAGAACTGATTTTTCTTTTTCTAGATAAAAGTGAAGCTTTGTACAATTCAATAGTGAATGGTATGCTAAATAAACAAAGCCAGCTTTAGTAGCTAGAAAAAGCTTAAACATATTTTTCAAATTTTCAATCAATAATCAATTTAATATGATGTGTTAATAATTGTTATGTACAGTTTCAATCATTACTTTATTTTTCTAAAGAACATACTAAAACTTACCTGGTGATTTGTTTATCGTTTGGTTCACTAATTTTTAATGAAACTGCTTGCACTCCTGCATTCAAATGGTTCAAGCTGTCACTATCACTATTGCGTCGAGGCAATGGAGAAACATGTTTCCGAAATAACGCTACCAACTCTTCTTTGCTTTTTGAATTGTTTTTGTTAATTATTGACCTATTAATTAAATGAACCTGTAATAACTCAAAAGAAAGATTTTCAGGAAAAATAAGTTCCTTAGTTGTAAGTTTTTTCGTTTTCTCGATTTCTAACGTGTTTTGGCACCAGCCAACGTCGTCGGATTCCTCCATTTTAAAATATTAAATTAGCCTCCACACGGTTGTTCTGTGAAAGCTGTTTTCATGCAACAAAAAGTATTTTGTATGATAGACAAGCTTTGGTTAAAATTATTTTCCGAGATCCGAAATAGTTTGTTTAAAGAAACCAGGTTATTGCGCGGTCTTAGAGGAAACCAGGTGGATTTATTTCTTTTAATGTAGACAGAGTCTAGTTTTTTAAGACTCCGAACATATTATGATGTTGCTAAGGCAATAACTCTACCATTTTGTACATAGTAAAAGTTGTTCAGAGTGCTGCGCTGCTTGCCCCTGGTTGCTTGTTGCTGGGGTCAATTTTTGGATGTTATGAGACAGTCTGATGGTGTATGTTCTAGATTGACTTGGATAGTAAGATAGACAACGAGATTATTTATTAAATGGTGCAATTAAATATACAACATTATTATTAGGATGATCTAGGGTAGCTTACAGGTTTGTCTAAATTTTTTAGATTAAATGATGATGCATCAACACTTTGAAAACCACCTAAATAACATCCTTTCCACATAACGAAGAGGCCCTCGATGAGCTTAATAACCCTGAAACAGAGCCAGAAATTGATAACAGTGAGATCACTAAGGAAGAAATACAGAAAGC
>JAUKWF010000199.1:0-14516 GCA_032356525.1 Eutonina indicans
TTCAAAATTCAAAAACTCCGATTTCCCAGTTTTCCCGATATCGGGTATGCGAAGGGAGTCTTGGATCAAGACTACAAAAATATGGAAGTTCCCCCCCCCCCCCGGGCTTTGTTCCGACTACTTAACTCTTTATTTGAACATCTGTCAATACCGATCAAAAAGTTTGGACATTATTTGTATACTAGCCTCTTTGTTAAAGAAATTTTTTTCTTTTGGTGGTGCAAACGTATAGTAAATACGTAAATATTTACTATGCTGTGCAAAAAACTTTGTCTGTTTTGGGTGACGGCTATTGTCCGCTTTACAGAGGTGTCCGCATTACATAGTGTCTTCTCATAAACAGCCCCGAGGTACAAGATTGAAACCAGGCTTTGAAAATGAATGCACCGCCCTTGATAAATACTCATGCAGTATATCACCCAATAGCGTGACATAAACGAAAGAAAGAAGAAGTGTTGAGAATTGTTTTGCTTATAGCTATTTGTTTAACGAGCTTGACAACCTAATTTGTTTGTTAAGTGAAAATAATGAAAGTCCATCGTTTTAAAAACCTTATTTGAATAAAGTAAAAAAATGGAAGTTCCTGGTAATATTGGATGGAGTATATCTGGTGATAAAACATATGAATTTTCAAGAAATCCTCTGGAATTTGTGCAGAACCGTGTCTTGAAGAACAAATCAAAAGTTTTTGTGGCAAGAGTTTTGAACAAGCCACATGTATTTGTAACTTCAAATAAAGGGATTAAGGAGATGTTGGTGGGTAAGTTATTTATATGTCAAGGTCAGAATTCTTGAAAACATATATTGAAAAAAGGTCATAGGTCAGTCATGGAGAAAGCAAGTTCTTAATTAAGACATATGTCTTAATAGGAGATATCTATTGCCTAATTAGGACACAATTTTTTTTTTTTTCGATTTTGTTTACTTTTTACCAAACTCCGCAAGGCAAAAGTATTTTCTTTTGACTCCTGCTGAGGCTAACCTGATAACAGATCCGACTAGCTTTGCTCTAAAGGCGTGGGCGTAGAAAAAGGATGTGACACCTCAAGCTGGTTTAAAAGAAAGTTTGCGCTAAAGTCTGGGTTCTAATGTTACATTTTATATCAAATAAGATACATGATTGTTTAAAAAAAGAAATAAAACAAAGCAAACTATAAAAATTTGATTTTGTTTATTGTTGAAAAAATTATTTGATAATTAATGATGTTAATGACATATCAAATTATGTCTCAAGAGATGCATTATTTAAAACAATAAAAAATTTTACCACCCATTGTTTTATTTGTTTTGTTCATTCGGTGCTAAATCATTTGTTATTATTTTGCTAACTTCTGGCGCCACATTTGAATGCATATACTTTCATATATGCAATAAGATCAAAGCAGCATGCTCGAGGTGTTAGATCCTTTTTCTACGCCCGTGCCTTTAGAGCGAAGTGTGTCGGGCAAGTAGGAAACGGATCTGTTATCAGGTTAGCTGAGGCCAGATCCTACCTTTCCACAAAATTTTAATGAATTTGGTTGACGCGTTTATAAACTGTTTTTTGTATACAGGCTATGAAACGTGGGAACACATGCTTGTAAGGGTCCGTTTACTACAATGTTTTTATAGTGAAAATAGGGTTTTATTGTAAAACAAAGAACAAAGATGGTAGATATAGGTGGTAAGAAACAGGCGTTCATAGGTCTTTGGAGTAATAGAAGACAATTACACTGGGGCGTATATCTTGGGAACACATAGATGAATTTTTTTTTAAGATCAATTTTGCTATTGGTTATCTAATTGACATACTTTAAAATCGCGGAATAGGCTATTTTACAAAGAAAAAACAGTTTGAAGATTTGATATGTCCTAATTAGGACACCAAAAGTTGCCTAATTAGTAGACACCTAATTGAGACATATGTCCTAATTTTTTAGATCCTTTCCCTGACTGTTGGTCATTTACCAATAATACAAAAGGTAGTTGCTAGCTATATGCAGTAAAATCATAAAATTAGACCCTCCCTTGCATTATGTACTTCCAATTTATGAAAAACCATTTCGGAAACTGTCAAGAAGATTAAGGTGAAAATTTGTTAAAATAAACAAAGTGTTTTAATTGTATCTCTGAGAATGAAGTAGATCAGATACTAATCTCAACAATTTCTTGCCTTTTTAAGTAAACTGACTTTTGAAGAAAGAGATAGATCAGTACAACCCATAAGTGTGTTGGTAACTCAATTGAAAGTGATCTGATATTTGAATTTTGAAACTAATCAAATTCAAATTTCCCTTCTTTTTTAATTGCATAATTATGCGAATAAGAATGGCAGAGAAACTAAACAGCACAAAAAATATGCGTAATGTGTTCAGTTTGTATGTTTTGTATGCGTGTGAGATCTACAATTTTCAATTTTAAATAAAAGTACAAATAAAAAAGAAAACAAATAAGATTTGTGATTCTTTTATTAGTTTTGAAATAGTTACTGTATAGTCACGCTCAAAAAAAACATCTGTTTTTGCTCACAAGTCACATTACAGGAAAACAGCCCATGGCTATTTTGCTAATCATAAATTTTAGCGCATGCATCAACCATTTTTGGTCAACAGGTTTTATCTGGCAAACTTTTCTGCGAACTATATAAAAAACAAATATACATAGATTCCGTAATAAATTGATGATAAATTTGAAAAGAGTCAACAACAGACTTTCTGGCTAAGAATGAAGTGGCTTAACACTACATGAGTTTGCTAAAATATGCATAGGAATGGCCACAATCAATAAAAAAAGCTACAGAACCCCTTCCCTTCATCATATACAAGCGAATGCTTTTACTTTCCTCAAACAATTAATCACCATTATACTACTGTATGCTAATTTTTGCCTATTGTATCCATTGTTTCACCAGTCTCGGAAAATTCATGTTCCTCAAACCACCATGTTTCAGAATAAAAATGAACATATAAATATAGTAAAAGGAGATATTTTCATAAAAAATTAAATAGACCATCAAAACAGTCTTTACAAAGAAAAAAATAAACATAAAAAATAATGGTTTCATCTGCCAAGAAATTTACTTTGTTATCAAAATTGTCAAACAAAATCATTGAATTGTAAAGACTTTTTAACCTGTTTTATAATGACTACGCACTATTTAATGATTGTTATGAAATAACTATGTACTATAAATTTTAATTGCGTCATGGTTTATTATACATTAGTTCTAATAACGTTTCTTCTTTTAATGTAATATAATATCTTGTTAAGAAACCGTTTAAAGAGCTGTATTATTTAAATGCTTTCATCACACAATATAGAATTCTACAATTCAAGAATATTATTGGATTATATAATATAAAGTTCTATATATTCATATGTAACTTTTGATACTTACCAACCAGGGTATAGAAAATTTATAATTGTTTATTCTTGTAATATTCTTTTTCCTCCAAATTTATATTTAAGCCCCCAAAATTAAAAACACTCATGTTTTTCAGCCTGTTTTTTTCTGATTTTCGGTGCACGCTGCAAAATATTATACAGCCAAGACTGGAGGTCACTGGTGAACACTTATTTCTTTGTCTATTGTGTTAAGTCAAAATCTTTATCTCTTTTTCTTTAGATAAAGGTGCATCTTTTGATATGGCATATAAAGATTTTGGTTACATGTATAATTTGTATGGTGATCTGTTTTTATTCAGTGATGGTATGTTTTAGTTTATATTTTTTGAAAATCAGAAATTGAAAAGTTGGTATGCTATAGCTGATAGGTCCGCGAAGCACGCTTTAGGTAATAAACAGACTCATAAATTTGTTTGCAGTAAGACAAGTCCAAAATGGCTTTAATATAGTTTATAGCATGTTTCATATCTTGCGTTTTTAAGCTTTGTGTAAGAGCCATTTTGACCTGCGATTAAAAAAACGTTGAAAAAAGTGCTCATATGACGCACCACATTGAGACGATTCCAAAATGGTTTCGATCATCTTGTTGATACCATTTTCCAATCTTGAGATATTTGAGCTATCCGGTCCATCTGAGAACCTGATATCCAGTTCGGTCTGGTGAAGATCAAAATTCACGCACGCAGATACAGACAAAATAAGTATACTGTATAATCATATTCACCTCTATTTGTTTTAGATGAAGAAGCATTCAGATTGAGAGATATCATACAATCATTGTTTCACCATGGAAATTGTGATTTTTACATGGTGAAAATTCAGAGGTAGAATACACACAAAAAAAGTTTATTTTTTTTTCTCCATAAAATGTTCTTCCATTCTCCTTAAAGCTAGGAAGATTCTACTTGATATTCGTATATTTTTCGGAGATGTGGTCCAATAGTTGCATTTGGTTTATGTGGGCGGAGTTCAATTCCCAGTGAGTTCCATATTAATTTTGCTGGTTTCCAGGTTACAAGCTAGCTTTCTAGAGACCTCTCTAAAAACAAACTTAAACATATTTAAGAAATAGGATGAAGATAAAAGTACAGTCACATACACAGAAAAGAAAGTTGTGATTTGAGAAGATTTCAACAATCAATCACTATTGTACATTATTTAAATTATCATAACAAATGATCTTTCATTTTTATAGGTTAACAAAACAATACTTACAAGATATTTCTCAAAGGTAAACTTAAATAATATGTATATATTAAAAAAGAAAACACTTTCAATTTCATGATCATTCGACATTTTCAAATGAGAAATATATTCGGATATTTGTCTTGTCCTAGAGTCAGCACTAAACTTTCATCTTTCATAATTTCATTAGTAAATGACTTTTCAATTACAGTTTACTCTCTTCCTGACAGGATTTGTACGAAATGTATTATATACATTACGAGAGGATTTACTTTGTTATTATTTTTATGTTATAGATCTTCAGTTGAAATTTATGAACTGTTCAAGAAGTTGACCACAGCCATATGTTTGTCAGTATTTCTTGATATCGATGATTTGAATGAACTAGAGGATTACAAAACCATCGCAACAGCACACTGGCACGGTACAGTACAATTATTTTATACATCCATATTTATTTGATCGTTCTCCTGATAAATGACTTGGTATGACTCAGCTTTCACTCCCTTTCACTTACTTGTAGGTAAGAACTTCTTTCTCCCAATCCCCATTCGATCCAACCTTTCAGACAATCGAAACACTATCCATTTGAATAAATTTTCAAGAAACAATACTTCATTTTTAACCATTTTTTTCAAAATAAACAAATCCATCCTCCCCAGTTTATTTAGCCTCGCCTTTAATTAGATAAGAGAGTGTAATGAATTTTACATGAAGCGCTAATTTTACGTATTGTTTTTCAGGTTTGATTTCGGTCCCGGTTAGTTTAAAGGTGAAAGGGTTTGAAAGTTCATACAGTAAAGCATCACAAGCTAAGGTATTATTTATTCCTAACACATTTACTAAAATGCATTTGTCTGAAATATCAAAATATTCATTGCTTGGTATGCAACTTTATTTTTACTTTGGAGGAGAATATCCATGTTAAAATTTTATTTATCATTAACTCGTAGGACCAACTTTTAGAATTGATTAAACACCAACTACACAATAAAGAAGATAAAGGCAGGTATGTACATCAAACCTAAAAATTTTAAATAGAAAAAATTGAAATGTAATGTTCCAGTATTTGAACGTTAGTTCAAAATTTTTAAGTCGTTAGTCACTAAATTAGAAAGATTTTGAATTATTTAAAATTTATTTCGAAATTCAATTTTTTTGAATTTTAAAATTCAATTGCTTTAAATTTATTTTGACATCATTACAATTGCATTTACGTTTGTCCCCCCAAAAAGTTATCAGACCTTAGACCGCAGAACAATTATCCCTTGTAACCTACTGTTGGATGAACGTATTCATGGAAATCTTTTATTAAGGGTTTTACTGTCATATTTGTATTGTTTAGATTTTTAGAATGTGTTCACAATGCAGGCTTTGAAGATGTGGAACAAGCAGCAATACATGTCATGCTATTCGTTTCTGCCATCATACCAAAAGCTTTGAGTTCTTTGTTGACGTCGTTCGTCATTGAAACTAACGGAGAATCGAACGTATGTATTTTTATAAACCCAACGTAGAAGGAGTGTTTTCTTGAAATAGCATCCAACATTTTAATAGAAAAGACTCTTTCTCAGCGATTTTTTCAAAGATTTTACCAACTCAGCACAAAGAGGTCATTCAAAAGTTCAATTAATAGACTTATTACGCTGTTTAAAATTAAGTTTCCGCTTTAAGATCTTCTATTATGCCAGGCGTAAAAATAACTTTTTTCACATATTACATATTATTAAGACGGACACCGTACTTAGAACGGATAGATGGATTTTAGGCCAAACTCTTATAAAAAAAGTCTCTATAAAGCGGACATCGCTTTAATTTTTGCATCAATGGTGTCCACTTTAGAGAGATTCCACTGAATCTATATAAAGAGGATAAATAAGTTTCGAAATACATAAAATGTTAATGATAATGAGGTGTGGATTCAATAATTTGCGATTAAGGTTTTAGATTTGAATTATTTTTGTTGTTGTTTCAGTCTGAGATTCGTGAATCAGCTTTGTTCGACGATCAGAAGCTTAATGATATCATGTTAGAAATACAAAGACTGTGGCCTCCTTTATACGGTGGACGGCGTGTTGCAAGAGAGGTATTGTATCCACGTTCTATTATTTGTCTACCTTTTTAAATACGAAAAATGGATACTTGTGATAATACAGTGCTCAGAAAACAGTGTTGGTCAAAAAAGAATATTGGGCGGGATTTTAAACATACAATAGACTTGAAATGCATTTGAATTATAACGCAATTTAAAGACCAGTACTTGACTTGACCAGCACACAACTGTGTATTACATTTCGAAAAGTTTTAAAAAATTTTGGAAAAGCATGCAATTTTGAAGAGTAATCTGTTACCGAATTCGAAAGTTTATTACCGAAAAGTTCGCCACAATTTCGTCCTGTCAACCACTATTGATTTTTTAACCCTAGGATGTTACAGTTGATGGTTACCGAATACCAGCCGGTCATTATGCTACATATATCAGTCGCTATGGTAACAGAGATGCTGATGTATTTGACAGACCAGACGAGTTTTTACCACAACGGTGGCAGGAACAGTAAGTCTTTAAATTGTGACCGGAATAGAAGTGGTCTTACTTAAAAGGTATTGCATTGGGAATTATGTGTTTATGGTTTTTAAGTCACTAATTATACGGAGTTCCAGGAAGCCAGAGGTAAAGTTACTCGGGAAGTGGAAAACGGGTATAGAACACCCCAAGACCAAGACTAAGACTAAGAGTTTTATATTACGAAGCTGGAATTCGAAGTTATTGCAAAAAAAAACGTATAGCATTTTAATATATACCTAGCTGTTGTGTAATTGTCAAGAACATTCAAAATGGCGAAATTTAATCCCCTTAAAGTAGACAAAGAAAACAAGCTAATAAATTTTACAAAGCTTAGAAATTGTATTGTTTTGTTAACTTTTTATTACATAGATAATATAACAATATACAAAAGTTTTTCTTATTTTTTTGTTAAGGGATAAAGATAAGAAGAATTTAGTATGGACTTTTGGTGGTGGTAAACGTTCTTGTATTGGTACTGTCTTTATTAATCGGATTGTAAAGGTAACAAATATCTATCTATCTATCTATCTAAATTATACGTTGTTTTAAAATACCTGGAAATAGTTGGAGCACTACGTTTACGCTATTGGGAAAATTCGTCAAATACTTTAATCGGATTAATTTTCGCGAGATTAATTTTCGCGAGCTCAAAAACTCGCGAAATGTTTTGGATTTATTTTCGCGAAAAGACACTGAAAAATTTCGCGCGGATTAATTTTCGCGAATGATCGTTTCCAAAAATTTTGAGTGGAATTATTTTCGAAATCGGAAGGATAATGAGCGAAAAAATCGTTTCTTTAGACACAAATTACTTTAAATACCGATTTTTTTATGAGAAATATTGATTTAACTCAAATATACACCAGATTTTTTGGATTTTTTTCTCGAACGTGTACTTTGAAAATTTAGCCTGTATATATATATATATACGGTACTAGCCTGGAAATATAAAGTTCCGTATAAAATATAACCAGACTAGATACTAGTCTACGTGTTTTCGCGATATAAATTTTCGTGAAAAAGGCAAAAAATCGCGAAATCGCGTCGGCCTCGATGTATGAACAATTAGGTTTATATGCCAACAAAGTTGTTTACTTCATGCTGTGAACCCAGTATTGGTCTCTTTTTAAAATATATATCCGTATTCTTTTATTTTTCAGTTCGTCGCTACATTTCTATTGTCAGAGTATGAATGGCGTGTTTTGAACGATGAAATACCGCGCTACAAAACATTACCCGTCGCGCGTCCGAAAGAGACCGTCGAAGTAAAGTTTCAAAAACGACAGACGAGAAACGACGTAAGCGAGAACGGTACGGTTAATGGTTTGTGAATGGATTGTGAAAAGACGTTGCACCAGCTGGACTGGTGGTCGATGCTTTTCGACGCTGATGTTTTTTTCTAAGTGGAATATGTTTATCGATCAGAACATACGTCACATACGTCATTCGACGTACGTCCAAACATGCGTCGCTGACGGACGTCATTGCGTAACATACATTAGTAGCATGTCGAAGGGTAGCTAGTGGGAAAATGAATTATTTATTTATAGGTATCCGATTAAATCTCATTTTCATCAATTGACGAGGTGTAAATTTTTAATTCTACACTTTCAAAAAGAAGTATCCGTCTACTAAGAGGGCCTTTACATGGAGTTTAATTTCGGCCACAATGGAAAGTTTGTGTTCGGGGGTGGAGTGTTCTTTATATTGAATAAAAACACAACACTGTTTAACATTTCAATAAGATACTCTCCTCCGCAGAGTGGAGCATTAAATTTCGGGCGAAATGAAGGATCATGTAAAGGCCCTCTAAGTAGATCAAAATATTAAAATCAATAATTGTAATTATCATTATTATCATCATGTTAATTCTTCTATACAAAAAACCCTTTTACGTCATTAAATCTAAATAAAAAATAGTTGAGATAAAAATATAATAATAATTTAAAAAACATAACTACAACACATCTACAGGGAGTATGATACTTTAAAGGAAGAAACTTTAGCTGGAAGAAACTTTCGCGGTACCAGCCCAACCGCGAAATGTTTGTGTTTCGCGGGAATAAACTTTCGCGGACGGTCAATTTTAAGATATTTCGCTGGAATAAACTTTAGCGGGATAAGAAGAAATTAAGTTAGAAATTCTTTGTTATTTGATATTTTTCAGTCAATCTCTGTAATTTCGGTGTTCTTCTTGTCTTTTTGAGAGTCATTTTTGAACTTGATTTTGGAACTCGATGAACAGTTGTGAAAATTTGACGAATTTCTTTAGATTTTACTTCGAAAAAAAAAATTGAAATTTTTCGCGGAATTAACTTTCGCGGAATGGACCTAAAATTGGAAAACCGCGAAAGTTTCTTCCTTTAAAGTATTACAAAATATATTTATTTTACCGCATTATGTATACGATATTCGGTGGATACTTTTTCTTTCAATACTGTAGTATTTTATGGGATATCATCTTACATTTTTGTACTGATTAGAAAATTTGTATATATTTAGTTTTCTATTTATTTACTTTTTTATTATTTGTTTTTTTTTATGTAAATTTTATTTAAACCATTCATTTGTACACAGACACAGGTTTGGACAAACAGCAAATCTCTACTGCTAATTAGAGACATGATTACATTCATGATAATCCATCAAACTGTCTATATGGTTGCTACTCAATTTATTTGACAAAATTCTAGGAGATTCTAAGAGATATTTACAAAAATTCTAGGAGGATTTATGTTTAGTATGATATGAAACAGAGGGAAGACATCAGATAAAATTCAACAATATTTTGAGCCAACAGTAGTTTTTAGCATCGAAATTGAGGTCGACAAGGGTTGGGAGTAAATCAAATATGAACAGGAACGATTTATGAAGTTTTTATACTATCGAATAACCATGAAAATGTAGGAGATTCTGGGAGGCGTGGTCACCCTGTGTCTATTTATAGATTTGCTGGTTTTTCAAAAAGAATAAAGGTTTTTTTTTCTTTCCGATTTATAAAATATTGTCAACGTGGTTTACTAAATGCTAACAAGGGGCAGTCGAAAGATTTTATCACGATATAAATCACATTATAGCTTTTAAAACAAACATCACTTGTGTAAAGTTTCGTTCGAATCTACTTATCCAATCGAAAGTTGTAGCTAAATAAATATTGCTTATCCGCCGCCATAATTATGAATTTTTATTTTGGGATTTTTTTTGGTGATCCTATACATATAAGAGATTATCTGTGCCAATTTTCAACTTGTTAAGAATTGTTTCTGGGTTTCGGTGCTATTTTCGGTCCTATAACCGGACTAAATTAATATTTTTTTGCGGGAAAAAGTTTTTGCGGAAATATTTTTTTGCGAATTTGGCTGAAACCGAAAAAAAACGTTCCAATAAGTAAATAAAACAGCCTAAAGGCTGTGAATTCAGCGCATGAGAGACATTCAGATAAATTTCGTTTTAGATAAAACAGCTCAAAAGGCTTAAAGAAATCAAAAGGACATTTAACAATGAATGTTAGAACTCCTCTAAGACCCAAAGGCACTGAGCTTATGAAACAACGTTTGCAGACCAAAAATTTAAATGTGTGTATGCACAGTCGCACATCTTTTAGTTTTTTAAAATAAAGAAATCTATTTTTAAAGTTATACCAGCAAAACTGTCAAATTTGTGCGTTTTGCAAGAAAAAAGTGCTGCGATTACTCATTTTTGAACAATCGTGACAGAAAAAACTTTTTCCATTCAGCGGAAATTTTAATTCTTTTGCATTTTGAAAAGTCACACAGCATTCTTTCCAAATATAATATTATGACAATATGAAAGCACTTCGTCTGTGTTGTTTTTATGATAATTCCAGGGAGACGCCACATTTGAAAAGTTAATGCTACCTCGCAACAACAAGCACAAGTTTTGATAAGTTTTATGAAGAAAAATATCAGGATTTCAAAAAGGACAATTCTAGCTATTCATCAAGGCAAAGGCAAAAGCTAACAAACCCCAGCTGAACATACAGCCAAAATATATTAATAAAACTATATAATTTTTTTTTGTGAAACATCCCAGGCCCATCCAGGGGGTAGCTAATAATATAACTTCACAAATCAACTTTATAAGTAACAACAAACAACCAAATGCAGAAAAAGATCTTTCACACAAGCAAGTTTTCTTTATTATTAATAATATTTAGGTCAAAATTTATCTAGCATTCAGAAAGAGTCAAGCCAGTCACTCTGATTGGCGTAATATTACGTCATCCAGTAAATATGAAAATGCGGTGTTTTGATTGGCTAATGAAAATGCAAATTATAGATACAAGTACGCGGAGCGATACCAAATTTGTAGCCTTGATTCGTCAACACCATTTAAAATTATCAACGTAACTAGTACATGGCAATAAAAGAGTACGACAAAAAAAAGAAGAAAAAAAAGAGTGTAATTTAAGATTCAGTCTACAGCTATAAATAGCTGCGCTGAATAATAAAGAACTATCTCTTACGTTTCAAAAAGGATATTCTCACAAATTGACATTGACGTAGTGAACATTTTACAACATAATACTTTAAGAAACGTAACTGGAACGAGGGCGACAACGTAAGTGAAACAAAAGAATATTTTGATTACTAGATTCCATTAAGAAAGAACTTTTAATTTATACCATTCCACTGGGAACATTTTGTCAGATAATTAACACATTCTAGCGTTTTCTATACAGGGTGTCCCAGATAAAATGACACGCTTTGACTACAGATAAAAGTTATTTTTTTCGTATATCTAAACTGACATAATGTGACGTATAAAACACACTAAAAACCCTTTATTAGTTTTACTACATCAATTAAATCTGATGATTAATTTTATAATTTTCAAAGATGCACTAACTGGAATATCAAGGGAGCAACTGTTAAACTGTTTAATCTCTTTTTTAAAAGATCTTTTAATTAGTTTTAAATGTGTTTTATACATCACAGTATGTCAATTTATATACACGAAAAAAATAATTTTTATCTGCAGTCAAAGCGTGTCATTTTATCTGGGACACCCTGTACAACGTGAAAAATCGTATTTTGAAGTTGTGGTGAGAACGGGAACTCCAAGATGTCTTTTCTGGTGTTTGTTTTGTTCTGTTTTGAGAGACATGCTTTCTTTTTTAAAATTATCAACCATCCAGTCTGTTATAACAAATAAATTAATATTGGGTTTTTCATTTTTTAATTGCTCAATATTCATGAATTACTATTACGTTGCCGTTCCAACGTGCATTGTTCAACATCCCAAGCCTAAATTCGATCCTGTAATCATCCATTGGAATGGTTCATCTTCCAATCGCATGATTGTAACGAGCACAATTTTAATAATTGGGTAATGCATTTGCATAAAAACCACTCAGTTTTAGATGTATGGTTAATTCATTAGTTTAAAAGGAAAGTCTACTTCTTTCTATCATATTTACGTAATCAATATCAGAAACTGGTGGCGACGGTAGCGGTTGATTTTCAAAACCTTCCGTTGAAGCCTGCTTGTTGTTGTCGAGGTATCTTTCTACTTGTTCTTCGTTCTCCATAGGATCTATTGCGTATGCGCCCTCACTTTCCGATTTGCGAGGTGGAATGTGCACACGGAGTGTAGCTGGATCCAAGTAGGCGTTGCTTGCGGTGTTTTCAACTGGCATGTGTTCTTTCAGTGCTTTCTCTTTTAACTGTTGTTGAAGTTCCGATATATCTTCGTAATGATGGTTCAAACCTGTTTGGTAAACACCGAAATCAATTTCATGTTGTAATGGGGTCTGTCGTTGAAATGGTGGTGGGTTAGAAGTGTGAGTTGGATTTCGTATCTTGCTGTTATAACAAACTCTGACGATGACCAGCACCAGAACAAGAAGTGCGAATGTACCAAAGCATACACCGATGATCGCACTTGTAGAAACTTAAAAAGAAAAGGGAAGTTTAATACTTTAAGGGGATTAAATTTCGCGGGGATTAAATTTCGTAGTTCGGGCAAATTGTGAAATTTAGATATTTCGCGGGGATTTAATTTCGCGGATCAGTCAAAAATGTTTCCTTTTCCATAGTAATTTCGATAAATTTCCGGAGATATATATGAAAATTGGGAAAGCAAGAAAATATTGCATTAAAGTTTATATCTTTATATCCAAATAGAAAAGCAGGAGAAAAGAAAGAAATTTCGTGGCCTTTCATTTTTATGTGGCCAGGGAAAATTGTTTTCACCACACAAGCCAGGGAAATTGTTTTCACCACACAAGCAAGGGAAAATTATTTTCATCACACAAACCAGGGAAATTGTTTTCATCGCACAAGCCAGGGAAATATTTTCATCACACAAGCAAGGGAAATTATTTTCACCACACAAGCCAGGGAAATTATTTTCACCACACAAGCCAGGGAAAACTGTTTTCATCACACAAGCCAGGGAAAATTGTTTTCACCACACAAGCCAGGGAAATTGTTTTCACCACACAAGCCAGGGAAAATTGTTTTCACCACACAAGCAAGAGAAACGTACCTTCGCTTTTATCTTTATCGGCGAGAGGTTCTATTTTCTTTCTATTTGAACCAGGACAAACAAAACTGTTTACTTTCAATTGTGATGTATTTGATAAACACTTTTCATCACTGTAATACCATATGTTGGATCGTATACAAGTACGATGGTAAACATTCTTTTCTTTGTTTGATTCAGCCCATGATGACCAAACTCCATTAACTTAAAAAGAAGAAATAAACATAACATTTGCGGAAATTGTAAAGTACATTAGTGCAGGATCTGTCGATTCATTACACACATATATACATATATAGTAATACGCACATTGGTTCCATAATAAACATATAACATACATATATAATAAAAACCTTTCTTAAGTTCCCCATACACCCTTACTAAATTCCCATTTATACACCATTTAATGAATTCCCATATTTGGAATATTGTTTCCGCAAAATTAGATCATAATTAGATTTTGCCTACAAAATCTTATTTCCATAAATTTGAATTTTTGTTAACAATGTTGCCATGTAAAATCATTGCTTTCACTACTCTGGAAATTGTATTGAATTTCATCTATTGCAAGCAAAATCAATTGACGGGTTTTAAACAAAGCATACCCTGATTCAAATTTCTCAGAACTGTAATCTTTTTATCCCGTTCTATTCCTAGTTATATATACACCAATGGTGCAATGTGTCCGCTTATCCATTGTCCACTTTATTGCTTCAAATACAGGGTATATAAAAAAATAGAAGTGAACTCAAACTTCTTAACATTATAAAACTTATTTTCGGGAGAACTGTATTATTATTATTACGGTAGCAGCTAAAAGCGGAGACCGTATTAGTTATGCCGTGGTACTCCTCCTACCGTGAGAAGACATTTC
>JAUKWF010000200.1:0-14515 GCA_032356525.1 Eutonina indicans
GAGCAAATGGTTTCCATGGAGGAAGTGGTTTCCATGGAGCAAATGGTTTCCAGGGAGGAAATGGTTTCCAGGGAGGAAATGGTTTCCATGGAGGAAATGGTTTCCAAGGAGGAAGTGGTTTCCATGGAGGAAATGGTTTCCAAGGAGGAAATGGTTTCCAAGGAGGAAATGGTTTCCATGGAGGAAGTGGTTTCCATGGAGGAAATGGTTTCCAAGGAGGAAATGGTTTCCATGGAGGAAATGGTTTCCATAAAGGAAATCGTTTCCATGGAATTAATGGTTTCCATGGAGCAAATGGTTTCCAGGGAGGAAATGGTTTCCAGGGAGGAAATGGTTTCCAGGGAGGAAATGGTTTCCATGGAGGAAATGGTTTCCAAGGAGGAAGTGGTTTCCATGGAGGAAATGGTTTCCAAGGAGGAAATGGTTTCCAAGGAGGAAATGGTTTCCATGAAGGAAATGGTTTCCATGGAGGAAATAGTTTCCATGGAGGAAATGGTTTCCATGGAGGAAATAGTTTTCATGGAGTAAATGGTTTCCATGGAGGAAATGGTTTCAATGGAGGAAATGGTTTTCACGGAGGAAACGGATTCCACGGAAAGGATTTTGGTAGCTATCCTGAACGCGTATCAGCCTTTCATGGACGACTCTGGGAGCATGGGAATCATTTGTTCCACCATGGGGATGATTTATTCAACCATGGGGAAGATATTGAACATCACGGGGAACATTTTG
This sequence comes from Eutonina indicans, assembly GCA_032356525.1. NCBI lineage: Eukaryota > Metazoa > Cnidaria > Hydrozoa > Leptothecata > Eirenidae > Eutonina > Eutonina indicans. The sequence continues at coordinate 733 of JAUKWF010000200.1, forward strand.
AAGGTCACGGAGACAGCTTTCAACACCACGGTGAGGAATTAGAAGACCATGGAGAATACCTCGATCACAATGGTCACCAACATTTTCATCATGGGGATGAAGAATTCAACCACGGGGATTCTGAGTTTAACCGTGGGGAACACATGTTTCACCACGGTGGATCGATGAATCATCACAGTGGAAACTTGAATCACCACGGGAGTAAAATGTTTAACCATGGAGAATTGATGCTTCACCACGGTGATCATCACAAACATTTTGGTCACCATGGAGATGAACTTAGATACGAGGAACATGAAGAAGAGCACCATGGAAACGGCCACGAGGACGGTGAACACAGTAGACACCATAAATCATCGATAAGCAGTCCTCCCCTAGACGCCTTACTAGGTTCACAAGTATCTGTTGAGAATCGAAAAACGATTCGTCCAACTGATATCATGTCAAGTGTCGGTCATTTAAGTAACAACATGGACCCGGCATCTGCAAATTCCCAAGTGTCTCTCGAGAATCGAAAAACCATTCCACCAGCTGACATCACGTCAACTTTCGGTCAGCTCGGGACCAACTTGGATCCAGCGTCCACAAATATAAAGTCTGCATTGCGTCCTGATACCTTACCGCAAAGCAACCAGGGACTGATCCAAGCTAAAGCTGACCTACCTGAGATATGGGGGTACGATCAGAACGGAGACTTTAAATTGATCGATCCGCGAAAAGCTGCGTCACCCTTCGAGAACCAACAGTCAAGCCCGGTCGCTAACGCAATCGACCAACACATTGGCGAGTATATGGGTCCAACCGTAAACGGTATACCACTGGCTGGTAACCAAGCTGGCGGTGGTGAGAAATCTTCTGTATTCGATGTAGGTGTTCCTTTGGCGAATTCGGCGGGTGTTGCGTCACTCTCGCCCGGATCCACTAACATCTACGATATTCCAGTGTCTGAGAAATACAACACCCAGAATGCAATGCAGAATGTTGATATGGCTGCGAAAGCGAATGTGGCATTCAACCAAAATGTTTTAACCAACACTGCTGGTGGTGTAGATGACAACAAACGACAAACAAATGATTTGATTTTGAATAATGCTTTGGCTGCCTTGAAAGCAATAGGTAAGCTTTAGACACTAATCTAGAAATCCAACCAATCAATAATAATGAGAGCCTACAGTGATTAAAAAAGTCATTAAACAGTCGACATTTGTAAAAAATAATGACATTCTATAATATTACTGTTGAGTGTCTTCCTACTAATTGATTCCTAAATTGAGCTTTAACATTGGTGTTATATACTTCATGGTGTCAGGTGTTGACAGAACCGCCAAAAAGCTTAGTCTAGTAGACCACTTTTGGCTTAGCGCTTTTTTTCTGATTCTGACAGCGCGACACGCGGAAAAGTGGTGGAAGTGGTGCAAACAAAAAATAAAAACATGCTGTAGCGGAGAAAACCACAGCCTACCAGGCTACCAAAAAGCCGAAGGGCTTAATTCATTGACCATTGACACTATAATAAAATTCAACCTTCACATTTTTCTTTTTAGGTAAAACAGATGTTGCACTACCAGCTTCTTCTCCTACCAACGTTTTGACAGAACCTGTTGAAAATGGTAATGCTATTGTCAATCAACAGAATACGGAACAACGTCAATTGACGAACTCGTGGAGCGCACTCAACTCCATGGGTAAGACTGACGTTGTCCTTCCTAACGGTGTCAATCCTTCAGCATCAATGACTGCAGATTCGAGAAGTACAACAGAAGATTTTGGATCATCACCATCACCTTCAGAAGATCCTCACATTCCCTTCGGTGGTAATGGACAGGGTGATACGGAACAACAGCATGACGACGGGATGGTCGAAGACCACCATCCTGAAGAAGGAGATGAAGAAAGCCACGAGGCTCCTGAGAGGGCAGAAGATGATCGTGCAAAGATGGAGAACTTTAACAGGGATAGAGACGATCAGAAGAAGGTTGATGATCCGGGGGAGTATCCTGACAATCAAGCGAAGTTTGATTCAAATGAAAATCGAAGAGGAGAAGGCGAAGATAAAGAAGATCAAAAAGAGGATAGTGAAGATCAAAAAGATGATGGTGAAGATCAAAAAGTGGATGGTGAAGATCGAAAAGTGGATGGTGGAAGTCACCATGACGAGGAGGACAACCGTCAAGATGGTAGACGGAAGGAGGGCTACTCTACCAAGGAATCAGCAGAAGAGGAAAGGGAAGTTCGTCACAAGTATGAAGCTGAAGACCGTGGTGAAGACAAAGAAAGAAAAGAGGAACCCGAAGAAAAAAAGAAATACAGATCGGAAGAAGATGAACAACGGGAAGATCATCATACTGAATCAAAGGAAGATGACGAGAGAAGAGTTAATAAAGATACAGATCGTCAAGACGATCGTCACGGAGAGGAGCATGGTTCTCAAGAGAGAAGTCACTCTGAAGACAAAGACTCGAGGGATCTTGAAGAGAAAAATGGGGAAGAAGAAAGAACTGGAAAGGATTCTAAAGAGAGTTCAAAGAATGTACCTGGTGAAGAGAGACATGATGAAAAAAGTTATCATAATGTTCGTGAAGAAAATGAGAAAAAGGAAGTAGACAGCAGCCATCCAGAAGATCGAGGTAGAGGATGGGAGAGGGATGGCGATGAAGAGACTGATCGGAAAAGACAAAGAGATGTCATCCCCACTAGAAACAATTATAATGCAAAAGAAGGCATCAATTCATTCACCAACTTCGTTCATACGTTGAATATTCTCCAGAGTATCAATACAGAGAAGCCAACTCGAAAAGACATCATCGAGAATGTACGATTCCTCAAGAACTTGATCCCGAAGGACGTATCTGGTGAAACAAAACGTGAAGTATCTACGGATACAACGAACCAGCTAACGATGGATACGAACCCTAACTATCGTTCAAAATTGAGTCAATTGAGGGATGACCTTGAACAGTTATCTCCTGACGTTGTGGAGAAGCTTCTTTCTGAACAAGAGTACGGTTACGTGAAAAGTCTTTTGCAATCTAACGACTCTTTCAAGAATCACGTGAGTGTGGTGGAAGCTGCAGCAAAGAGAACACCCAGCAACCCCAACGTCAACAAGCAAAATAACATCCTCAACTTTTTCAAAGAACGCAGTGAATTAGTGTCTAAAGTGCAAGATGCTCTTAACCATCCAACCCTTAATAATAAAGAAGATGCTGCTGGACACAACATAAACAACAAAGACGAGATCACTTTGAATTTCTTTCCGTGGAAGTTAAAGAATCAGTACGATGACCAGCAATTCGCTCATTACAAACATCACACTTCCAAAGAGAATCCTTTCAAGAACCAACCAATCACAAAACTTCATACGCCAGTCGGCAACGATAACTTCTTCAATTTCGACAAGTTAGCAACTGCTTTAAACGAGCTTGCTAATGATGCTCCTGATACTAATACCAGAGACCGACAACCTGCTTTAGTAGAAGGCTCCCTTGATGATTCCTCCTCGTCTACCGCCAAGATAAACAGTCCAACTCGAAGTATGTTTGGAAACTTTGTCCCAACTGCTGAAGTATTAGCCAAAGGAGAGAAACTGATTCCAATGACAGAGTACGTGTCTCCTTCTCCCAAACACCATGAATATGCTTCCTTATACAAAGAGCCTTATGCTCAAGACAAAGAAATGGAGGAAGTCACTATTAAGCCGCCTCCTGATCCAAGCCCCCCTCCTCCTTCTGGCGGTAATGGTCCTCCAGGTGACCCCAATAACGTGACAATGCCTACATTGCTGGTTACAAAACCGACCAAAGGTGCATCAGGGCATAACAAGAAACCAGTGACACCATACTCCAACAAGATGGAGACCTACTTGGAAACACACAATTCACAAGAGTACGAGTCATCCAATATAATGATGCCGAAACCTACAGAAAGTGTTGTTGCGAGGGACACAGCTAACATTTTATCCATACTATCCAATCGTGATATATTGGAGAATCTGATTAAATCACCGCCCATTCTAGCTGATAAACGAGAAATGATTGAACCTAGGTATCAAGTATCTGTAGACAAGTTTGCTACCCCAAAGCATCACATCGAGAACCCAAAGCCTGAGAGTTCTACCACCATACCACAACAATTAGTCGAACCTAGGTATCACGTTGTTGAAGAAGACAGAAAGTTAGCCAGTAGTACCAAGAAGAAGCCATCAATCATTTACACAGCTAAACGTGCGCAAACTGTGAACGGTAGAAAAGACTTTCTGAATGTAAACGAAGACGGTGTCAACCCGTTCGGACCTAACGGATTGCATCGGGATATCATTAAGAACGTGATGCGACAATATCGTAAGGAGGAACGGATGGAACGCCAACACAGGGAGAAGAACGAGGACACTGCACGTCGGCGTGCTATCATGGAGTTGGACAAACTAGCTGCATTTCAACAGCACATCAAGGATAAAGCCAAGAAGCGCCGAAAGAGGTTACCGGTTGTCTTCCAGTACAATGGTAATGATGAACATATTAACATCAAGATGCATGAATGGGATGACATTGATGTTTATCCGCATGGAGAAGGACATGAATTTGATCACGAGTTTGATCACCACGATCACCATGAGGATCAAGGGGAATTGCAGGTGAGGAAGGATGGAATTACAGGAAGTTCTCTTAAGAAGAATTCCATAGAAATGGAAGAGAATCCAACAGAAATTGAGGACGATCTGCAAATGAGTGAAGATGGAATTTCAGGAAGTCCAATTGTTGGATCTAAGAAGAATTCAATAGAGATGGAACCATTTGCAGAGGAGAATTCGGAATTCGATAATGAGGATTATGATGGAAAGCGAAGAAGCAACCTTGGGCATGATTTCGATTCAGGCCTTATTGACAATAACAACGATGAAAACGAAGAGAAAGTAGTTGAATTTTCTAAATCTGAAATTGAAAGAAATGTTATTAATCCAGATCTTGTCGATGAAGAAAACAAACTTGACGATAATGAGGATGAGGAAGTTGTCGACGGAAGATCACATCCAAGTCTTGTTAGCGAAAATGACAATGATGAAGTGGAAGCCGACGACGAGGTTGCTAATGATGGAAGTCGAAGAAGCAAACTTAGATCAAATTCAAGTCTTATTCACGAAAATGACAATGATGAGGAAGAAGCCGATGACGAGGTTGCTAATGATGGAAGTCAAAGAAACAAACTTGAGCATGATTTCAATCAGGATTCCATTGACCAAAACAATGATGACAAGGAGGAAATTGTTAAATTTTCTAAAACTGGAGGTACAGAAGAATGGATTGATTTTCCACCATCTCAACGAACCAAAACTAAAAGAGGAAGAATCACAAGATTGAAGGGAAGGAATGCTCAAAACTTCTTGGTCGGTAGTTCTCAAAAGAAGTCTGACAAGTTTGTCGATAAGGTGCATAGGAATTCAGAGAACTTCTTCGAAAATACTCAAGTGTCTCTCGATTCCGGCGATACCTACACTTCTCTTCCAAAGTATCTGTATTTCTCGAAAGACAAATACGACGAAGATACAGTGGATGAACTACCAAACGTCGGAGGTAAACATTACAATGAAGGACGATCTCTACCCGTTATGAGTGCCTTAGCACAAGACGATCCACCGAAGTTAACAGCGGAAAATCTCTTCCCGTCCGATGGCATTGAGAGTATTACACCAGAGAAATCAGCACTTTTGGATATTCCGAATCGTAAGCAAAACTTGGCGTTAGATAGTTCTTCTACTGCGAATCGTAAGGACTCGTTACGTGGTAAAAGTGAGAGCAAATACTTCGAGTTAGTCCATTCCTTGAACAACAACGACGACATCGAGGATGATGCCGATGATGAAGAGAATGGTAGCAGTGTCAAGCATTCTCCTAACTCCATAGAAAGTGATGTTTCACCGAAACTATCTGCAGAGAGGATAGGGAAACTTGGCGCTGAACAAAAGATCGTAGTGTCTAATAGTAGTTCTACAAATGACAGAACGAAGAGTAAGAATGGTTCCAGTAGTTCGCCTAAAACCAGCAAGAATCGAGTTAAGACTAAACACCAACAAAAGAAGACGAAACAACAGAAAAAGGAAAATCATTCAAAAAAGGAAAAACATTTTGAACCCAAGCAAAATACATCTTCAACAATAAACCGTCTTGCCATTGCACCCCCTGCACATAATGCTACAAAAGAGAGAGAAGAGAAAAACGGTATTGTTATTACTGGTTATTAAAGTTTTTTACTATTTTAGAAGCGGGGGATCAACAACAATCAAATTATTTACGATGAACAAAAAAACAAATATGACAGAGCATACCTTAAGAAAAAAATTGTTTTAGGCGGATTTGGCGGAATTTAATTTGGCGGATGACGAAATAAATTAAATTTGGCGGGAATTAAATTTGGCGGATAGCCAAAAATTGAATATCAATTATCCTCATGAGGCTAATCTTATGTGACAAAGGTTGATGTTTTTGAAACTAAACTTGCGATTCTATACAGGTTATTGCGAAATTACATGGAAAAAATTGAAAAAACTATTTTGGCAGGTTAAGAAAAAAATTAAATTTGGCGGATGGCAAAAATAACTAAATTTGGCGGGAATTTAATTTGGCGGATAGAGAAAAAAACTAATTTTGGCGGGAATTTAATCCGCCAAATTTTCTTTCCGCCAAAATTTCTTCCCTTATTTTCAGCAACGTAAAAGAAAAATTAGCTCTTATTGCTTGCAAAACCATTTTCTATAAAGTGTATATCTATAGTAATAAACAAATGGTTATCCATAAAGTAGGAAGGCATCTACCGCTACTTGAAAGAGAACAAACTAAAGGGCATATAGAAAAAATAATAAAAATTTGAAGTAGACGCAAACTTTTTCTAAGTCATTTATTTTCGGGCGAGCTGTATATTATTGTTAAGCTAGTAAGGTTGTACTGTTTGTTAACAACATAATTTGAACAATGAAAGTTTAATAATTTCAATACACGATTGGAAGTTGTATTTTTCATAACCTGTATTTTGGAATTGAGTTTTGAACGACTTTAATATTTGCGTTGCATTCAATTTAGTAATAGAATTTTATGCGTAAGGAATTTAAGTAGAGAACAGAGACAATTAGAAAATATTTATATACATCTACTGTTATTTCAGTTCACAAAAAGAACAATACGGAAAACAGCCACGTCGATCCGGGCGAAGACCACAAAACTCCGGTGTATCTTGATCACACCGGACATTCAGTCCAACTTGAGGCGGACCAACACAGTAATAAAGGCGAGGTTGGCATGGACTCTTATCATTTCAAAGATAAGAAGAAGCACACGCACGAGAACAGTCTACTTAAGGATTTAGACGAGGCTAGTGCTGAAACAGACTGGAAATTTAGTGAGGCTGGCCATGAAATCCATGGTCACGAACAAATGCATGGCCATGGGCATGCGGAAGCTAAGGATAGTCCGGCGGCCGCAGCTACAAATCAATTCGAATTGCTGACTTCAGAACAAAAAGGTGAGTTAAAACGATCATCATCTTCTTGCTTGATACAGTATAACCTCAAATTAACGGACACCCTAAAAGACGGACACCTCTAATTAGCGGACAGATTCCTTTTCCCCGGTGGAATTCCGGTCAATCTCTCATAGAAAAGTTTCTAATTAGCGAACTAGTAATCAGCGAACACTAAGGAGTGGACAAAATCTTTTCCCCCAATGGTGTCCCCTAATTAGAGGTTACACTGTAATAATAAAATAATGATAATGTTCCAACATATGCATGCCATAATACTTTCAATAATTTTCCTCCTTCTATTAGACGCAATATCTAACAGCCTCTTATCTACCGTTCACTCAAAGGGTTCACAAATTAATTCTAATTAGTCTTTTCTCTAAATTTTCCAGATATCAGGTCAGATAATGACCTTTGAAAGCTAATGAAAATTGCCAAAATCACTGAATCGAATCATCAAACTCTTTATATTTGCAATTTTTTCATCATATGTTGAGTACCTAAATAAATAAACACTCTGGCTGATATAATGCATATGTAAATACGTTGAGTTTACCTAAATATATAAACAAATAAATCTTTACTCAATGTTCCATGTCATCTGTTTCAGGGGGTAAACATTCAAAAAGAGGAAAGCATTCGACAAAGACGAATAAAAAGAAATCCAACCCCCAAAAATGCAAAAATGAAGAAGACTGTCAAAAGCGACAGTTCCCACCATTCCAAGTAGAATCCACCATCGATTTAAGACAGTACTATGACCCACATTGGGACTCACACAGCCAAGTTCAAAATGGATACGGATACAATGCTCAGCAAGGTGGACTTCATGCTCCTGGGCTAGGCGGACACGGAACATACCAAGGACTCCAACATCCGGCCCCGCAACAGCTACAGCACGTCCCTGAATTAGCAACACCTGGAATCCCCCAACATCTGGACCTTCTACCACAACATCATTACGAACACCAAGGTAAGTGTTTGAAGCAATCTCGGCTCCAGGACGCTTGTACGTGAGCTTAGTACGAAAGTAATATTCATGTGAATATCACATTTGTACCTAGCACATATAATCAATACCGCTCTTGCTAAAAAAAATAATGTTTTTTTCGGCATTAAATTCTTTCATCATAACGGTTGGAAAAAACATTTTTCTAAAGACAATACAAATTTAACTTAACTTACCTTAAAGGTATTAAATTTCGCGGGTATTAAATTTCGCGATTTTCGCGTTTTTTTAAAAAATCGCGAAATTAAGTACCCGCGAAATGCGATTTTTTCTCTTTAGAATAAAAATTCAAGCAAAAAAACGTGCTTTAGAGTACTTTCTTTTACTCAAACGCGAAATTAGATACCCGCGAAATCGAAAAATTTCTTCACTCGCGAAATTAAGTACCCGCGAAATTAAATACCTTTAAGGTAATTCTTTCTGTACCGCGCTAAAGTCGGATTGCTCAAAAACTGCGTTCTACTTTTGTAAAAGTTTAAAGGCACATATCTCATATCACATATCAGTCGGTAAATAGGTCATGTTTGGGTCCATTTGAAAGCTCTTTCTAAAAGAAAACTTTTGAGCGTTTGAGAATTTCAAAACTGAAGGTAACCGAAGCGAAAGTATCGTTACAAAAGGAACGATTTCTTGCCTAGCGGTACTGAAAGAGATCAACTGTTTGTGGAGGAAGGAGTGTTTTCTAATATTAAGACATGCAGCAATCCTCCGAATTAGTCTTTTAGTGCTATAGTTGAGTAATCTCAGTACATGTGCGGTTCCAGGTCAGATTACTTTAAAGGAAGAAACTTTCGCGAGGCGAAAAAATCGCGAAATTTTGGGAATTTACTTTCGCGAATGGCCCATTTGACTATATTTCGCGAGAATTAACTTTCGCGAATGAAGACATTCCGCATTTTCGCAGGATTTTACTTTCGCGATTTTGCCGAAAATTTCTTCCTTTAAAGTACTGCTTAGGGTCATATAACTTTACGTTGTTTCCATGTAGATGTTCATGATGGTTACCAACCCGAATGGAACCACCCAACAGCAGAGTATTACAACGACATGCCTCTGCATCACGTTGCTCCCATCGATCACCATGCCAACCATCACTATGGCAACCCGTACGAGCTGTTGACGAGTGATAGTCATTACCCGCTGTACGAACAACACGGGGAAGTGCAACAACAGCAACAGGTGGAGGAGAGCATACCTGATTTAATCCACCGGTTGACCACTACACGAAGATGCGATGGCACGGATTGTAAACAAACGCAAACAACCAATCAGGCTAAAGAAAACAAGAATTCAGCCAATCAGAATATAGACGATAGCCAACAACAGCCAATTACGTGGAAGCAACAACTTGATGAGAATGAAAGTCATAATTTGAAACAACAGCAGAACCAAAGCGAATTAATTCATCATTTAAAGGAAGTAGAACAGTTGAAAGATTCGAATTCCACCACCGGACAAAGTGAATTAGCCAATCATCTTAAGGAAACTTCGAAATCGGCCAATCAGGAAGGAGAATTACCTACCAATGATTCGGAAGGAAATTTGCCACCGCCTCTCGTAAATGCCGCCAAAGATACTGACAACGCCCCTTTGAACGACCAACCGCCTCAGACTTCTCAAGAACACCACATCAAACTAATGAATGAGAAAATGCAGAAATATAAAGAATCGAAATTCGCCCATAAGAAACCTGCAGTTAAACTGCAAATGAAAATAGTGCCACAAAAAATCAAAAATGTTTCTAGCAAGATTCAAGGAAAAGTACCTCCAGAGACTCAAGGGAAAGTCCCTGTTGTTAAAGTAGTAGAAAACAATACCACAAGCAATGCGAAACCTATTCAAATAAAGACAGCTTCAAATGTAACGCAAGTCAATAAATTGAACACTAGACTGAATCCACCAGTTAAGAGTAACCAGTCTACCAATACTCCAAACAAAAACTTAGTTAAAAAACTACGAAACGCTACGTTAAATCAAATGAAATATTTCACAGCTGTAACTTCGCTTTTACTTCACAAGATCAACAAGCGTGTCAACAGCACCCGTCAAATAGCTACAAACGCACTATCTGCAGGGCGAGACGTGCCCGCTTCAAGTACACCGCTTGTTGTAAAACAATTTGTGATGAACGGTAACACACAACAAAAAGAAGCTGTTAACAAAGTGGATATGTTGCCGAAAAGCAATGTAGATATTTTGCCGAATTTCTTTTACAAACCGAATTTGAAACCGAAGCGGAAGAAAGCGGTGACCGGAGATAAAGGTAAGCGGATGAGTGAAAATAAAATTAGCGGATACAGGGAAACTTGATTATTAAACCTCGAGTAATTGCCGCAGTTTATATGAAAAGATAGGGGTCATTAAAATTAGAATTCAGCCATCGATAAAATTTAAAGAAAGGGTTTTTCGAAGAGTTTCCAACACTTTTTTTGTGGTGAATTTGTTAAGGCGGAATTTGTAATTCTTTAATTTTGTCATATTCTAGAGATTTACATCAGGGAGTATATCTGGTTAACTTATCAATATACCAGTACCATTATTGATAAGCTGTTTTTTGTTTGTTTTTTCTTTTTGTAGATGATAGACCAAGGGATTTGTTCATCTTACTTGGCGTATCTCATTCACCTTACAGCAAAACAAATTTCAAAACACTCTTCGATTACGCTACAGAGTTGTTTACACAAGCACTCGATCACCATGGTTACGCACGGGCCGCGTTTCTAACGTTTGGCGGGCCGTCGTATTATTATGTTCCGTTGACGAGTGATAGTAGTTTTGCAGTGAATAGGTATGACTACTGGTTTTGTTATTTGTAACATTCCACGCGAAAAGGGGAATATCAAATGAGTGATCACACGAGCATTCACCATTCATGATTTAATCGCTCGCTTTTTAAGCACTTGCTTGAGCGATCACATTTAAAGCAACTGAGTGCTAACTTGAGCAATTCTCGTTATTCACTACTATTGTATCGTAGTATCGCTCAACTGAATGATTTAATTGCTCATTTTTATAGCACCTGTGAAAGCGTTCATATGAGTGCTAATTTGAGATTTCCCTTTTCGCGTGGAATGTCATATTTTTTATTTTATTTTTCTGCTGCCCTAAAGACAACAAGCACAAAATGTGCGCTTTTTTGTAAGCGTCTTGTTCTATTTTGGTCAGCCTTCATAAACTGTTGGAAGTTTTTGCTTACTTTCATTATTTTCATATACCCTGTAGAGAAAAAATTGAATCTATATGTAATACATTTGTACAGGGTGTCCCAGAAAAAATGACACGCTTTGACTGCAGATAAAAGTTTATTTTTTCGTGTATATAAATTTACATAATGCGACGTATAAAACAAATTAAAAACTAATTAAAAAGATCTTTAAATAATAAGTTAAACAGTTTAACAGTTGCTCCCTTGTGATCACAGTTAGTGTATCTTTGTTAATTTCAAAATTTAATCGATGTAATAAAGCTGATAATGGATTTTTAATGTGATTTATACGTCACATTATGTCAGTTTATATACACGAAAAAATTAACTTTTCTCCGCAGTCAAAGCGTGTCATTTTTTTGGGACACCCTGTATTTCCTAACCAAGAAATTATTTATTAAAATTAAAATATTTTTCTTTTCAAGGACCTTGCAAGGTAACAGAAATTTGACCACAGCTCTAAGCTTCGTACGTGAAGCCATGGAACCCGTTGGTAATACGAGAAAGCAACTTTTAACCATCATTCCTGATCGTCTGAAGAAAGTGGATGAAAAACGGTTGTGGAAAGTGAAAAAAGATTTATTTTCCCACGGTAGGTTTTCTTCTTTTATTAAGTGTATATGTGTATATATATATAATATATATAGTGTTTCCCTGACTACATATACTCTTCACCAAACCAGAAGTTTGCGAGAGCGCCAGATCCGCAAGACCACAAGATATTATATATATAAATCTTCCCGATATAATCTTATTTGTCATGACAACCCGTAGAACCTTAAACAATTCTTAGAGTTGCCCTGTTCGTTTTCTAAAAATTTTCACGGTAGGTTTATTTTTGTGATTACAATTATCAAAACTGTTTAGGCGTAGACTAGATCTAGTCATGAATCTAGTCGTTACGGTCCTTATATGTCTACCACCTTCTCTGACCGCCCTTATGTTCCGCCCAACCCGCCTTACCTAATGGACGAGTTTCTGCTTAGGCGAGAACCATTTAATTAGTTGTTGTGCGGGCGTGAATGACCCGATATTTTTGGAATACAAAATAAAAATAAGACATCTCGGGTACCGGTGTGCCAAACCGAGACATCTCGGGGGCCGGGCTGAAAAGTATACATATAATCGCACTTGCAAGTTAAGAGAGTACGTTAGAGAAAGTGAGCTGGAAAATTAACAGAAAACAGGCTGGCCCGGTAGTCGAGATGTCTCGGGGCCGGGCTGAAAAGTGTCATGTAATCAGTAATCATAAGTTATGCTTTAAATTAAATTTATCATTATTGCTTTTTCTAGGTTTCGAGCTTTACTGTGTTGGTATTGGCAAAGGGTTTGACAAAGACAAAACATCCATCAAGATGTTATCATCAAAACCAATACATCAACATACCATCAAATCGTCTTATGTAGCTCTCAATAAAACTGTTTCGCTCATCTTCAAAAAGTTGAATTTAGGTATGTGAGTTTTGCATAAATAAACATTACCTTACGCTCGACAGGGCCGGTTAGCTCAGTCGGTAGAGCGCTCACCTCGTTATCGAATGGTTGCACGTTCGAGCCCGGCCATCGCCCACTCAGTGCATGAGTAGTATGGTGAAGGTAATGTGATCAGTGTGGTAAGATAACTGGGGCTGACGGCTGGTGTGGCGCTCCGCCTCAGCAACGCAGCCACCCTGGTCTAGCGCAACCGAAAAGGGGATATACTCCCTCGCTGTACGGCCGATACCGACAAAAGGCCTCCCCGACTTACTTACTTACTTTTATGCTCGACAGTACTTGACTGTAGTTACTATAGTTTTTCCCTTTAGGTTACATTTCCATTATGCATTACCAATGACAGATCTATACGTCGTTTAACTGGTGTAAAGCGCTTTAGTAGAAGAGTTAATCGTCATTAAAATGTCATGATTGTTTAGAAAGTTTTATTGTTAATGACATTTTAATGACAGAACACTCTCCCCACTCGTTTACACCACTTCTAGATCCGCATATACAGGGTATCCGGAAAAAAAGTATCGACTGTTATTGCTCTCTTTAGTAGATTTTTTTATATATGCAGGATA